>VIBD01000020.1:0-36467 GCA_009618245.1 Ostreococcus sp. SAG12 | reverse complement strand
GCCGCCAAGATGATAGAAGCTGTGAACGAAGCGAAGAAAAGTGTGACAGAGGTGCTGATGGAAAATAACCTTAGCGATGCGATGACGAGGTGCAACAGCAAGTTTGCCCCGAAGAAGGTTAAGGCGCCGAAGAGACCAAAAATACCCAAGGAATCTGTGATTGTTACCGCTCAGAATGATGGAAATGATAGAGTCAAGGTGACGCTGGAGGTGCGAGCGGAACACAACAATTCAAAGAAAAGCGTTCCAGAACGATAATAGCGACGACCATTTAGAGCTAGGCTAGCGTATTGTTAAGAGCTAAATAAATCTTCCAAGTTCAAATCACTGTGATGCGCCTCCATCACTTTTGGATGTGATCTCGCGTACGACTTGAATGCATTCGCCCCGTAGCACTCATACACTTGATTTCGACCTTCGTGCGAATCCGTTGCTCGAAAATTTCTCTCTGTTTCTGAAGGTCGCCGCCAAACCAACTCGTCAGGCAGATCGATCAACTTGACAGAATAGTCTAGACGAGGATTCCAGAAGTATGGGATAGAGTATCGGGAGCGTGACGTATCTGTATTCCTCACTCGATGGGGTGTCGCTAATAAATAGCCGCGTGTGCATAGTTGAATCATTTCGCCTAAGTTGACCACTAAAGAACCAGCAATCGGCGGAGCATCAATCCAAATATCGTTCACTTTCACCTGAAGACCGCCAACCTCGTTGTCTTGAACGAGTAAGGATAAATATCCCGTATCGCTGTGTTCGCCGACGCCGAACTCAACAGACGACCCAGTCGGTGGGTAACGACATATTTTCATCTGAACGTTTGGCGCGTCACCGAACGTCGACTCAAAGTAATCCTGCTCTAAACCTAAACCGAGCGCTATATAACTCATGACGCTTCGACTCAGAGCGTCCATGCGCCGTTGAAACTCGTTCACTTCTTCTCGTAAAGTTGATTCGCTCGGAAACTGGTTCGGTCCTATCAGTCGATCGTAGAACACCGCCGCGTCTCGGTCGTAAATTCCTTCCACCCCGAATTCAATCTGTTCGCGCCTGTCCGTTACGCCCGCCGTATTTTCGCAACCTAAATTCATGTAGCCTCTAAAACTGGGCGAGTTGAGGTATGAAATCTCCAGTTTCTTTTCCAGCGACCGCGCGAAAAACTCCTTAGACGACGCGAGCACGCCCTCGGCCGAGAGCTCCACGCCGTGATCGCACAGGTAAAAGAACCCAATCTCGTGACACGTTCTCACGAGATTTCGGGCGAACGAACGGTGCTCGGCTTCGCTCGCGTCGAGTTTCGGGAGACGAAAAACGGGGAGTTTCGAGGAGCCTCGGGACGAAGAAGACGCCGACGCGCGCGTCATCGCGCGCGCGTCGCCGATCTGTCGAGACCGCTGCGACGCGCGCGACACAGTCTTAATGACGGGCGACGACGTCCATCCCGACATGCGTGGTGGCGGCGCCGAGTGAGGCTACGCTTTTTACAGTGCTTTTCACAACTCGCCGCTACAACACGAGACGAACTCCGCGTGCAGCCATGGCGTCGACCACTTTCCTCAGACTGTCGCCCAGGGCGTCTACGATGGCCACGTTTCTTCTCAGATCGAGAACTCGCAGCGACGGCGCGAATTCTTTCGGAGTTTTGATCAAATCGTCAAACGGAACGTCCCTCGGTTGCAGAGCGTTGTCGCTCGCGTTCAACACTTCTAAAGATTGAATGCCCCAAACGACGCTCGGCAGCGCGCGGAGCGCGTTTCCGGACACATCGAGCGTTTTTAAACTTTCACCGCGACGATCGAGCGCGCGCGCGAGTCGACACGCGCACGCGTCACCGACCCATTGACACATGACGTCGACGCAGCGCAAGTCGTCGCTGCGAGAGAGAAGCAGCGCCCGCAGCGCCACCCCTCGCGGCATCTTGGGATCGAACCGCTTGCTGTTCGCGTCCAAGAGCGTGCGCGCGGTAGTCTCCTCGCTCGCGCGCGCGTCCTCTTCTCGCCCCGACGAGGACGACGAACGGAACGAACGAGACTGGTGAGGTCGTACCCGTGGAGCCGAGCACGACGTCGGCGCCCGCGACGACGCGCGCGCGTCGAACGCGCGCTCGAACGCGCGCCCGATCGTCTCGCCGCCTCCGCGTGCCGATGACGACGGCGTCTCGACCAACGCGGCCGCAGCGCGACGGCGCAACGACGCCGCGAGCATTGCGTCGGGAGAAAGCGACGACGCGCCAAAGACTGCCGCGTCGTCCGAAGGTTTCGCCCCGCTCGAAGCGACTCGCGGGGCGATGACGGCGATGGCGACGAACGCGTGCGCGCGTTTCCCGCTCGCGCTTCCCGCGCGTGCGGCGACGAGCGCGACGGGCGTCGGGGCGACGCGGTGTCGCGGTGGACGTGGGCGGACGCGTTCGCGGGCGCGCTTGGACGCTCGATCGGCGGCATTCGTCGGACGAGGCGAGGTGGAGACGATGCGAGTGACGTCGCACGCGCGACTCTCGACGCGTCGCGCGCGAGACGCGGTCGTGGTGGCTGGAAAGAAGAAACTCCGCGGTCTCGTGAAGAAGGCGGGCGACGCGGCGGAGGCGGCGCTGATGGAAACGGCGCGGTCACGCGCTGAGCGCTCGATCCTCGACGGAGAACTGAGAGAGATTCGCGAGATGCGCGGCGAAGTGGTCATGAATTCGTCTGAAGTTCAGCTGGAACTCTTGCGAGAGATTCGTTCGTTATCGGCGGAGTTGCGCGAGCTCAAGGAGGAGGTTCGAGCGGCCACGCAAGGGGGGGGATTTACAGCGGTAGCGACGCCCGCGAGCGTGAAAAGTGATGATGACATGATGGCCATGCTCGGTGTGGGTGGTGATGAGTTCGGTTTCGGAGACACTGCGTCGGCAGAGCAACCGGAAACCCCCTTGCTCGATGTGACTCAATGGAAGGGCGATGGCACCGATAGGTCTGGAGAATGGCCGTATGTCAAGCAGAACGAAGACGATATTTATTTGATGACGACTATTCATAGCCGACTGAATGAAGCCGGATTTTGGGCGGGTGAAGACGACGAGGACGACATGTATTTTGGAGAATCGACAAAAGACGCTTTATTGTATTTTCAGGCGAACGCTGGGATACCTGAGACTGGCCTCGTCGATCCAGATACATGGCGCGCACTTCTAGGAGATGAAGTATTTAGATGGGGACCGCCTCCTGGAGCGATTGCATTCGATGAAAGTCAACTCAAAGCTGCGCAATCGGCCACCGCAAATCCGGACCATTTTCTGGCTGACGAAGACTACGCGCCAGATGAATACGATCCGTTTGGACACGAAGACGAACGCGGGGAAGCTCAAGGACCCTCTTTTGAGACGAGCGGCGCCAAGGGTGCACATAAGTGGCCAGTTTTACGTGAAGATGACGGAGGTATGGAGGTGCACAAAATGCAAGTCATGCTTGCCGAACGCGGATACGACTCTGGTGAAGAAGACATGGAGTACTGGTACTTTGGAAGCGCGACTTCTGCCGCGCTTCTGACTTTCCAGGCGTCTGAACGTTTGAATGAAACTGGGGTTACCGATTTAGCCACGTGGCGGGCGCTCCTAAGCGACGATTTGACCGACATTTCTCCAGCCGAAGCGCTCGCCGCCGTCGGTGACGGCGACTATCCGCATGATTTGGCTAGAACGGACAAGTTATTCTTACTAGGCGAGCAACGTTACGAGGATTGATTAACTTTTGCCTCGGTCTCTCTCGTGACGCGTAAAAGTTTCAAAGAGCGCGAATATTTTTTCTACCAGTCACGACACCACGCCACACCACGCCACACCACATCCAGCGAGCGCTCGACAGTGCAAACTTTACTCGCGCGCACGGAGCGTGACGCGCCATGCGGCTCCCCGTTGGTGGTGAGCCGGGGGTGAAACTCGTCCCCACGGCGAGCGGCGACGTGCACCTCGTCCTCGTGGAGGGCACCGATACCGCCCACGAGCGCGTCCCGGCGCGAGCAATCGCTTTTGACCCGAGCGTCGTTCCGCTGGATTCGAGCGCGATCGACGCTTGCGAGCGGGAGTCGCGCGAATTGGATGACGCGTTTGTAGCCTCCGCGTTGACTTTGTCGCAATTGGAACTGCGGGCACAGGGAACGGTGGGCGAACCCAGCGAACCAGACGCCGCTGTGCTGCCGCGTCCGCCGTTGCTCACGCCATACGACGTCGACGCATACGACGCGCACTCCACGCCGACGCCCTCCGTGGATTGGATTAACCACGAGAGTCAAACACACGTTTTGGAAGAAACGGACTGGATCGAGGTGGATCTGCTCTCAGAAGGCGGAGCGAGGGACTCAAGTTCGCTCGCGCGTGCGCCGGCGCCGCAGAGCGACTTTGTTCGAGGTTCTTTTAGCCAGGTCCCTTTTACACCGGGAGGAGAAGGATGGGACGCGGCAGCGCGTGAGAGCATGGTGAAGCGAGCGGAACTCGCGGAGCGTGCGGGCGCGGCTTGGCTCGAGGAATACAAAGCGGGTGTTTACTTGTCTTCATCAGCATTGCCAAACACACTTCAAGGCATGCAAGACATGTTCGACGTGGATACCGGAATCAAGAATGTCCAGGTCGAGTTGGAAAGACTGACGGTTGTCGAGGATGAAGAACTCCCGCAGTCTTACGACGATTTATTCATTGACGCACTTCGCAGTGCGGTCAGACCGGTGGATTCATCAAGCGAGGAAGAAGAAGAAGAAGAAGAAGAAGAAGAAGAAGAAGAAGAAGAAGAAGAGCACGCAAGTGGCGACGATAGAATGGTCGACGAAATCCAGGTAGAAGGTGAAGCTGAAGTCGAAGCTTTATTGAATGACACAAGACCGATAGCATTAGGACAAAGCCGAAGGAAGATGAGAAGGAAGACTGGGGAAACGTGGGCAGTGATGGAACGATTTGATGATGTACAGGAGGCGTTTAGACGTGAGGTTCCTGAACCTGCTCATGAATTCCCTTTTGAGCTTGATGCATTCCAGAAAGAAGCAATAGTACACTTAGAAAAGTCTGAAAATGTGTTTGTCGCGGCGCATACTTCTGCAGGTAAAACGGTGGTTGCCGAATATGCCTTTGCCTTGGCGACAAAACACTGTACGCGAGCGATTTACACATCTCCAATCAAGACCATTAGCAACCAAAAGTTTAGAGACTTTGGGAAAAAGTTTGACGTTGGCTTACTTACAGGTGACGTTTCAATCAAGCCGGAGGCAGCTTGTCTGATCATGACGACTGAAATTCTCCGAAGCATGTTGTACCGTGGTGCGGATCTCATACGAGATGTAGAATGGGTCGTCTTCGACGAAGTACACTATGTGAACGACGCTGAGAGAGGCGTTGTTTGGGAAGAGGTCATAATCATGCTTCCAGCGCATGTTGGATTGATTTTGTTGTCAGCGACTGTACCGAACGTCTTCGAATTCGCCGATTGGGTCGGAAGAACAAAGAGAAAGAAAATTTTCGTCACCGGCACAAAAACACGTCCTGTACCGTTGGAACACTGTATATACTTCGGTGGCGACAAGGAAAAAGATTTTTATAAAGTTGGTGAGCACGAGGCGTTCCTACCCACTGGCTTTAAGATTGCATCCGACGCGTACAAGAAGAAACAGCTCGGCAATAAAGCAGCGTCAACACCGGGCACAGCTGCTCCCGGATCTAAACAAATAGCTGGACGAGGCGGTAGAAGCGGGACGCAAGCCGGACGCGGTGGACGAATTGGTGGGCGTGGTGGAACGCAAAATGTCACCGGTGGGCGTGGTAAGCCTTCCGGCCCGAACGCAGGACGCGACAAAAATATGTGGGTTGAGCTCATCCGTAACCTTGAGAGTCGCGAACTTTTACCGATGGTTGTGTTCGCCTTCAGTAAGAAGCGATGCGATTCGCTAGTCGATAGCTTGACGTCAATGGACCTCACCTCGAGCTCAGAAAAGCACGAGATCCACATATTCTGCGAAAGAGCGCTGAGTCGCCTATCTGTTGCTGATCGCAAGTTGCCACAGGTACTTCGAGTGCGTGAACTTCTTCGTCGAGGACTCGGGGTGCACCATGCTGGTCTCTTACCGATTATCAAAGAAATTGTCGAAATGCTTTTCTGTCGGGGCCTACTGAAAGTGCTCTACTGTACCGAGACTTTTGCCATGGGTGTGAATGCCCCCGCCAGGTGCGTCTGCTTTCAAAGTTTGCGAAAGCATGATGGGCAGGATTTTAGAGGTTTGTTGAGCGGTGAGTACACGCAGATGGCCGGGCGAGCGGGTAGACGTGGATTGGATACAGTCGGCACTGTCATATTAGCGGCTTGGGAAAACTTTCCTCAAGAACTTGAGCTTCGACAGTTACTTTCCGGCCAGGCAACAAAACTCCAATCACAATTCCGTCTCACCTATGGAATGATTTTGAATCTCATGCGCGTCGAAGATCTCCGCGTTGAGGATATGTTGGTCCGCTCGTTTGCCGAATTCCACGCGCAGCGAAGCGTGATCGATAGGAGGGGTGAACTCGCCATCGATGCTGCTGCCCTTCGAAAGGTTGAATCACTTATAGAGGTTGAAGCTCAGTGCTCACCAGCTGAGTGGCAAAAAGCGATAGCCTGGGATGAGCATTCGAGAGAGATCGCGATGAGTGTAGAATACGTCCGCGAGGCCATTATGAGTAGCCGTGGAGCGCAAAACTCCCTGACACCTGGTAGAATTCTATTCGTCGCGCCATCTGGAGAGGGTGGCGAACAATCTGAAGGACTTCCTCGAGGAGGTGTCGCGAAATATTGCGTTCTTCTTCGCACTGTAGCGCCCGTGGGCGCTGTTAAAAGTTTCGTGGTTCTGGTTGCGTGTCCTGAAGGTCATTCGATGGAGGATACGGCGAACATGGAGGACAAGACAGAGTCAAAAGAGTTAAAGCCATTGAAGAAGGGCGACGACGACAACTTTTTTGGAATGGGCAAAAAGTCCATGGGAAAACGCAGCGCAAGCACGAATGCAAACAAGATGCCCGAAGGTCTTCCGTGGTTTAAGCAAGCGGGCGGTATAGAATACGTCATCGCGAGCGTTCCTGAGTCGGCGGTGCTCGCCATCACAACGAGTCGAATCAACGTCGAACCCGATACCATATTAGACGATGACGATTCAGTAGCCGCAACGTCTCGGGCTCTCCTCGCCTTGGAAAAGGTATCCAACGAGACTACGTTTGAAGCGCTCGACCCCCTCAAGGATTTGAAGATTCAAGATATCGTCACAGTCGAGGCATGTCAGCGCCACGCCGAGTTGGTTTCATCGTTACCGCCGAAACCAGTCGCATCCGCACAGAAACTTCGAGAATGGTCAGCCTTATTGAGAGCGAAACACATGCTCATATCGAGAATATCTGATTTAGAATTCAGTCTGTCAGACGCCAATTTGCTTCAGATGCCAGATTTCGAAGCGCGCGTAGCCGTTCTGCAGCACATGGGATATCTCGATGAAAACAGAACTGTGACGTTGAAAGGGAGGGTTGCGTGTGAAATCGCCACGGGCGATGAGCTCGTCGGTACGGAAGTAATTTTTGCAGGTGTTCTCGCCGACGTAGAGGCAGAGGAGGCAGTCGCACTTCTTGCTTCGCTCGTATTCCAGGAGAAGAATGCCTCTCCACCAGAGCTCGAAGGCTCGCTGAAGGATGCGTGTGATCGAGCGAAAGAATTGGCGTTTGCCGCCGGAGAAATCCAAATGGCGCACGGAATCCAAGTTGCACCGGATGAGTTCGTAGAGACGACCATGCGCTTCGGTTTGTCAGAGGTTGTCTACGAGTGGGCGAAAGGGACGCAGTTCGCGGACATTTGTCAACTCACCGACGTCCAGGAAGGAAGCATCGTTCGCACAATCGTTCGGCTCGATGAGATGTGCCGAGACGTCAGAAACGCCGCGCGAATCATGGGGGATAGTGCACTCTTCACGAAGATGGAAGAAGCGAGCGCTTTGATCAAGCGCGACATAGTTTTTAGTGCTTCGCTGTACGTCGCGGGCGCGTGATTGATGTTTAGCTAAAACTTTCTATATGTTCGTATTACAATTTGGAGAGTTCCTTTTCGAACGCTTGCGACAACTTCTCAGCGCACTCACGCACGCCGCTCGGGTCACCCTTGGCGTTGTACACGTACGCGTTTCTGAAAACGGTGCGAACGAGCGCGACAAACTCATCCGGACTTTCGATGTGACCGTCGTGCAATTTAGACTCGATCGTCTTCAAATCCATCGGGTGCTTAATGATGACGGGATAATCGGGAATGTTCAGCGCTTCCCAGTCCACCGGCTCGACGAACGGCCACGCTTGTCTCTTCATGGTGAACAACTTCTTCAAAATTCCCGCGCACGTCTTTTGCCATTTCCTCTTCCCTTGGCTCAACGGCGTCGTCCATTCGCACACGTCCGGGTGCGTCTTCTCCAACGCGTTCAACTCACTCGCCGTCAACGGTCTTCGCGTGCCATCCAGCTCCACCTTGACCAACTTGTACGGCTGAAACGGACTCAGCGGTCCCTTGAGCGACGTTCCGTAGTCGCCCTCGCCGAGCGCCTTGGGCACACACACCGCTATACACGCGGAACGCACGCGCGCGCGATGCCTCGTCAGTCCACGCACATTCACGACAATCTCTCTCACGCGTTCGAACACCCACCCCACGCGCGCGCGTCTCCCCCGAACGCGCGCGTCGAGATCCCTTCACCGCGCATTCCACGCCATCCCGACCCGCGCGTTCGTTCCACGCGCCCCTTCCCACCCCCGATCCACCGCGCGCGCGCGACGCTCCGATCCATCACGCACCGCACTCGCATCCCGGTCTCGCCGGCGGCGGCACGCACGATTCCATCCCTCTCGCGCGCCTCTCCCGCGCCGCGATCTCTCGACCGCACGCGGGGTCCGTTTCCAAATTTAGGGTTTAGGACATCGACCCGCGTCCACCACCGACCCACCGACCCACCGCCGCGGCCCCGGCGACGCGGCGCGCCCGGTCGTCGATGTATTCCCGCGAAAAAAAACAAAAAAAACAAAATCCGCGCGCGACGAGGAGGGCGATGAGAGCCGTGCGGCGTCAGTGCGCGACGACCGGCGACGACGACGACGACGACGACGACGAACGGACGACGACGCGACGCGAACGCGACGCGACGCGAACGCGACGTGACGGTGACGGTGACGGTGACGAGCGTCGAGACGACGACGCGGAGGGTGCGCGCGCGCCGCGCGAGTGACCTCGGAGACGAACGCATCGATCGCGCGAATCCCGAGGGTGGACGCGCGCGGGACGGGTGGATTTCGAGTCGGACTGATTTGATTTTTTGAAATCAGAGGCGAGGGACGGGAGCGCGCGGGTGCGTCGGGTGCGTCGGTGCGCGCGAGGGGTGAGCGACGTGACGAGGGTGAGAAGGGTGAACGACGGAGGGATCGGCGGGGGGGAGAAGAGATGACGCCGTCGAGAAAACGACCGGCGAGCCCGGAGGCGCCTCGACGGTTGGTGCAGCTTTTGGATATCGACGGCGACGACGTGCCGTGCGTAAATTATAAAAAGTTATTGAAGGAACAGGGTGGAAACACGTACTCGCGAGGAGGAGGAGATGGTGTGGGGTCGTCGGCGGAGAAGGCGGAGGATCCGATGCGACGAAGGAACGAACCCGGGATGAAGTCGCCGAAGTCGCTGTTGGAGAGCGGCGCGACGGGCGGGGGCGGACACATGGCGGCGGTGATTCGAAGAATTGAAGCTTTGTATCAAGGAGGACGCGGAAACGCGTCGAGCGATGAGGATGAAGAGGAGGATGAAGAGGAGAATTCAGAGATTGATGAAGATGACGAGGAAGAAGACGAAGCCGAGGGCGAGAGCGGGGACGAGGACGGCGAAGGCGACGAGGAGGGCGAGAGCGGAGACGAAGATGATTCGGGTAGTGAAATGGAAGATCCGGACGATAAACCCACCATGACACCTAACGGTTCTCAGCGTATCGAAGCACCGAGTACGACGAAAAATTCCGAGGAGAAGAAGGAAAAACCGAAAAAGAAGAAGAAGAAGACAAAGAGGAAGGGGGACGCCGACTGGTACGACGTCGACGATGATTTCATTGACGACGAGGAATTGGACGAATATTTTGAGGATGATGGATTAAAGACAAAACATAGTGGATTCTTCATCAATAAGGGTGAATTACAAAAAGTCGATGAAGAGGGTCGAACTCCAGTCAAGGTTTCAGAAGTTGAGGACCATTCCGCTGCGAAGAAAGTCGCGAAAGTTTCCAAGAAAGAGAAGAGTGTGGAGTGGACGGAAGAAGCGAAGAAATCGCTTCTCAAAGCAGTCACAAAATACGGGAAGAAATGGGCGCTGATTCAGGACTGTGGAGAATTCGAAGAATTGAAAGCATACTCCACGTCTCGAATGCGAAGCCAATGGACTATTTTGCACGATGAATTGAAGGCGCGCGGTATAGATATCGTCATCCCCATCGCTCCGCCAAAGCCCCCTGCTATGGCAAAGGATGTTGACGACGATGAGGGCGATGAGGGAGGATTAAATACTCCTAAGAAGTCACAGCCAATGGGAGCAAGTGGTGTGACATCGTCACAGAAAAAGAAGGCGAAAGCTTCGAACAAGATGCTTGATGAGAGTGATCCTCGACACCCCGAAGCGCGTAAGAAAGTTCTCAACGGTAAACTTAACGAGTATGCAAAGATTAAGGCCATGGTTGAGGCCCAATGCGATGCCATTCGCACCGCAAACAAAGATAAAGTGAGCGGCACGCGAGCAGATCCATACACTTTTGAGTGGACAGATGAACTCGCAGAATTCATGTACTGTACGCTGGCCCGTATCTTTTTTGCCACCCCCAAACAATTTTCTGCGCCGATATGGACGGAAGTGCAGAAACTTTGGCCCGAGGACTTCAAAATGGATGAGGCGATGCTCCGAAAGAAGCATACGCAAATACAGAAGAAGAAAACGACTGCGGAAAAACAGGCCATAGTTGGCTTGGTAAGCGAGGTATCGGCGGCAAAAGAAGATTCGCCGGCGTGAAGATGTCGTAACGATTAGAACACGTATGAATAACAAATATGTCGCGATTTGATCTCATTTCCCAATTTCTCGAAGCGCCTGGTGAGACTTGGCAAATTTCTCCTCGTGAATCTCCGCTGCGCGCTCAAGAAGTATTTGCGTCGCACCTACGCTCGACAACGTTCGTTCGACGTGAACAAATCGCTCTTGACTCAGCTCATCGAGCATGCGCGTTAATCTTTTCGTCGTGACCCGATCGATGCCGTGAAGCTTTGTATTAGCTTCTTCAAGTTTTGCGCGCGCCAACTGCAACAACGCCGTGAGCTCATCCCTTTCTGATTCGAGCTCTTCTTTTCGCGCGCTCGCGCTTCGAATGGTGCTTTCATATCTCGACAATTCCTTCACTCGGTTCATCTCTTCATGTTTCGCGTCTCTGTTCAAGTCCATCAGGGCGGCTCGCGTCACTCGCAACTCTTCGCGCTCCGCCTCTCTCAACTTTTTCACCATCTCCAACTCCCTCTTCGCCTTGCATCCACCCGCTCGCTCCGATTCAAGCTGTCGCTGCAATTTCCCGCGCTCGATGATCCACGCTCTCTCGGCGTCCCTGCGTCGCGTCGTCGCCGGCATCAGTCGTGGTCAGCCCGCTGACTGTCATACGAATCGTCGACGAGTCAACGCGCTCCCCATCGTCGCGGCGGCGCACCTCATCGCGCTCGCGGCGCACGGAGCGCTTCGACGCACACTCTGACATCGGCTCGACTTCTCCTCGCGCGCCGGCGACATCGTTCGGTCGCGAGCGTCGTAGCGCACCCAGGCCCGCCGTCACACTGTGCCGCACAGCATGTCCGCGCCGCGCGAACCGGCGTCGGAGGAGCGCGACGCCGACGATGGCGCACCGGTGACGACAGCGACCGCGAGCACGACGGCGACCGCGACGCGCGCCGCGACGACCGGAGGCGAGACGACAGCGTCGAGGCCAGAGATGTACTTTCTCGCCCACAACGTCGCCAAGAAGCACAACGTGGGTACAATCGCGCGTTGCTGCACGGCGTTCGGCGTCAAGTCGCTGGTGCTGATTGGATCTAGAGAATACAACGCGTTCGGCGCGCACGGCGCGGACGGGCACGTGCGGTTCGAACATTTTGACTCGCTTCAGGACGCGAGGAAAAAGTTGAAGGAGGAGAGAGGTTGCACGCAGATATTGGGGGTGGAAATCGTAGAAGACGCTCGACCGATCGAGAGTCATCCGTTCACCGGTAACACGGCGTTTATCATGGGTAATGAGGTACGTTCGATCGATGCCGAGGCCATCGATGGTTGTGCGCGAGATTGCTCGTCGTCTTGCGCCGGCACTGACGCGGTGACTCGCGCTTCCCTTCCTTCTCGCAGGGCCACGGCATGACGGAGCAACAGAAAGCCATATGCGATGGTTTCGTATACATACGACAATATGGGCCCGGAACAGCGTCCTTGAACGTGTCCGTTGCGGCTTCCATCGTCATGCATCACTTTGCCTTGTGGGCTGGTTACGACGAGCGCTCTCGACTGGGCGAAAAATACGTCGTCGCCGAGCGTCCAATGCGCACGCACAAGCGCGGTATCGTCGGTGACTCCCCGGATGAGATTCGTGCGCGTCGAGCCGCGGCGCGTTTGAAGCGCGAGGCGGAAGAAAAATCGAGCGAGCTTCCCGACGCCGACGCACCAGCTTTGTAGGATTGTTTTTTTTTCATAGTCACCTCACATCGAACTGAGACATGCGCACCGTCTCCGTTCGGTGGTCCGGAGGCGATCCGGGGACGTTCACCGTCGACGTTGACGACGACGCCAACGTTTCGGACCTAAAAAACGCCATCGAACGCGTCACGAGCGTGCGGCATTCTCGATGCAAGTTAATCAATCTTCGTCTGCGAGGAAAGCCGGCGACGGACGACGCGGCGCTGTCGAGCATAGAAAAACTGCCAAAAGTAGTGATGATGATGGGGCAGAAAGAGGCGTCGTACGAAGCCGCGCGCGAAGCCGAGGCGCGCGCCGCGATTGATGCATCGAATGTGGAAGATGACTTTGAAGTCGACGCCGGCACGACAATCTCAGTGTGCGACAACCCGACGTATCAACAAAAGCTACAGAGACGAGTCGAGAATCATCAGATGAAAATGATCGGCGAGCCACGACCGGGAGCCAAGTGTTTGGTGCTGGACGTCGATTACACGCTTTTCGATCACAGGACAACTGCTGAGAGCGCGCGAGAATTACAGCGTCCGTTTTTGCACGAGTTTTTGACGCGAGCGTACAGAGCTAAATTTGACATCTTCATCTGGTCTGCGACTTCTTTAAAGTGGATTGAGTTGAAGATGGGTGAAATGGGAGTGTTGGCGCACGAAGATTACAAAGTGTGTGGTTTGATCGATTCCGGAGCGATGGTCACGGTTGAAACGCCGAAGTACGGCGTCTTCAATTGCAAACCTCTGGGTTATCTCTTTGCGAAAACCTGGCCGACGGGCGTCGAATATACGCCAAAAAATACCATCATGTTTGATGATTTATCTCGAAATTTCATCATGAATCCGCAACTAGGATTGAAAATACGTCCGTTTCGCAACGCTCACACGAACAGAGCGACCGACATCGAGTTGCTTCGATTGGCAGAGTACATCGAAGCTCTCAGTGAGCTCGACGATTTCTCGTCGCTCAATCACAATCGCTGGGAACGCTACTTAGAAAAACTTAGAAAAACTTGAATTCCTTTGTAATCGTTTGTATAAAGATGTAACACGCAAAACGTCACGGTGACGAGAGTGCTTGGGACACTGGCTCAGAAAGATGATTCAACAAAATTCTGACGCGCTCCGCACACGCGCGCGCAGAGGACTCGACTATTGCCAAGACGCCGCCTCTGGCCGAAAATACTGTTAATATACGATTCTGTCGTCGATCTGACTCTAGATTTTGCCCCGTTGAGAGTACACGTTCGCGATGACGACGCAAACGATACAAACGAGTGTTCTTCGACAGAGATGCTGTCCGCCGCGTGGCGAGAAAAAGGCGCGAGCCGTGCGCGCTCGCGCTCAGTCATCGCAATCTTCACCTTCCGCTCCGAACGCGAACGATGCAGTGAAACAGCGCGTGGTCATCACCGGTAGCACCCGCGGTCTCGGACTTGAGCTCGCGAAGAGTTTTCTTTCGCAGGGTGATAGCGTCTTCGTGACGTCGCGCGATGCAGGAAAAGTCGCGGAAACGGTGGCAGCTCTTCGCACAGCGTATGGTGATGATGTCGTGGCGGGTTTGGAGGCAGATGTGAGTCGAGCGGAGAGTGTTCAAGAGCTCGCAGACGCTTGCGTGGATGCGTTCGGAGGTGTCGACATGTGGATAAATAACGCCGGCTCGAATGGTTATCAATATGAAAATCTGGAAGATGCTGACCCGAGCGTCTTGGAACAGGTTGTTCTCACCAACTCACTGGGATCTATTCTTTGCACCAGGCAAGCGATTCGAACGATAAAACAGACTTCCGGGCGTGGACATATTTTTAACATGGAGGGAGCAGGTTCGGATGGCAACGCAACTCGAAAGTTTGCGGCGTACGGACATACAAAGGCTGGCATGGCACAGTTGTCCAAGACGATGGCGGTCGAGCTGAAGGATGTACCGATTGGTGTGCACACAATCAGCCCTGGAATGGTATTTACGGAATTGATTTCGAGTGGTCGTTACTCGTTTGGCAGTCAGGGGCGAATGTTTGTCAATGCACTTGCTGAGCCCGCCGACGTCGCGGCGGCGCAGATTGTCGAACAAGTGAAAGAAGCGACAGCAAGCCCCGACTCAGTAAATAAGACAATAGCGATCAAAGTGCTTACACCTAATGTCGCTCTAAGAAAAATGTTCGGTCGCTTCATCTTGGGGGAGAACCGGGACAGATACTATCCAGAGAAAGATGAGTAAATTTTGTCTTTAAAAGAAACTCTTATTAGGCGCTTTGTAATAGATCGCGGGCGCGTGTAGAGGAGTGCACTTCAAACCAGTTCTCGTTTGTCTTGGAGTGAAAGTCGCATGTAAACTTTTTCGCGACAGCGGAAACCGTTTGCTTGGATTATGTCGCCCTGTACGAGAGCATCTCGCACACCAGTATCGGTCCACTCAGCGTACGAAACAACCGCAAAAAAACATCTGACGTGTTTCGATACACCGACAAAGACTCGACTCACAGTGCCGTAGCAGCTCATGATGTTTCTAACCCACATACTTGCCTCCGTGGAAACAGTTTGAATCAATCGCCGTTCACTTTCAGATGGCTCATCGCTCAAACGAAGGATTCTGTCATCAACGCGAAGCTTTCTGCATACAGCTTGCATGAAGTCAAACGGTAGCATTTTAAGATTCACCTTGGGATTCGTAATTTTTGGTACGGCTTCAGCCACGGTCGCTTTGTACCAGTCATCAATTTTCTTTTGAGTAAACAAACCATTTGATGACTTCGTCGCAAGTTTGACTTCATCGTTATCGACAACGGGCTTATTCGCTATCGATGCGTACGCTGGTTTTTCATCATCCGCAGAGGAACCCAGCTTATCGAGTTTATCGCCCTCTTTTTCTTTTTCAACGATTTTGGCGGCATCTGTTCTCGTGTCTTTCAGCGAACTGATATTCAGCCAGTCTGATTTGAGTGGACCAACAATGCGGGCAGTGAACAGAGCCTCTTTGAATGAGATGACACCTACTGCTCGGTACATGCGCCCACCTCGTCGCGATTTGATGATATCAACAACGACCGCGCCTTGTGTGTGCATCGAACGCGGATCGACTTTTAACGGTAACAACATTTGAACCTTGCCAGGTCCACGCTGCCCTTGTAATCGAGCAAAGCGGAGCATCGGTGTGTGATAACTGAACGAGACGAGACGGGCCAGACGCTGCACGGCATTCATGCCTGCGCGCTGCCTATCACTCGGAGTCGTCACGGTGTTTTGGAACACCAAGTCCGCTTTTGTTTCGATTGATGTCCAGAACTTTGTGTCAATCTCTAAAATGACGTCATCGTCATTGTTCGTTGACATCCAGAGCTGATCCGTGGGATCGTCGATGAACGTCGCCCGAGGTGGAATGTGTAAGATGGGTTCGATAGCGTTCCACGGTTGGGATGGATCCCTCAGGGCGATATCATCCATGAAACCACAGAGTTCCCACTTTTCGCCGTTTGGCGCGTCGTTTGATCCTTCTTCCGACCATTCTTCCTCTTGTCGAAATTCTCGACAAAACATGGCGTAGAGCGCGAATTCGTCGTAGGATAGCAAATTAGTGTGGAACACCGCCCATGCGGCGTCTCCACCCTCCGTGTAGCATTGAACCATCTTTCCCTGTTCTATGCTTCTCAAGAATTGCGCGTCGAGGTACGATTCCATCATGCCCTCCGGCCACACTTCAGTCATCGCCACTCGTTCGAGTCCTCGCAGGCTCACCGCTCGCACCGCATGACCCACGGCCATCTCGCTCACGGTGTCATCGCTCTCGCGCACGCGAGCCCACTGCTTCAGACTCAACACTTTTGGTCGAAATCCACTCAGACTCACGCCTTTGACGTTTTTCACGCTTCGCATGCCTCGTTCATCGGCCAATTTCCCACTAGTCTCCGCCGGCAGACACCATCCCGCCTCTTTCGCCGCCGTCGCCGCCGTCGCCCCCTCCGTCGTCTCCGAACCCATCTCCTCGACCACCGCGGAGGCATCGTTGTCCACCCCATCGTCGCCTCGTCCGTTCTCTCCCGCGCCTTCGCTCATCGCGCGCTCCATCTTCCCTCGCGACGGATGGTATCGCCTACGGTTGACGATCGACGCGACGACTCGTCCTCGTCTCGATCCTCGTCGTCCTCGCGCCGTGTCGCCTCCACCGACGCGCGCCGACGCTCAAAAAAATCGCGCGACAAAAATCTATCTATCTCCTCGTCCGCGCGTCGCGCACTCCGTCTCCGCCCGTCGTCGCCCCGTCGTCGTCTCACGTCCATCGCATCCTTCGAGAGCGAAAAAGTCAACGCGTCGATGTCGACGACGATCGATCGATGTTTCGCCATCGATCGATCGATCGGTCCGAACCGCGCGATCGACAAAGTCCCGCGATCGAGGCGCTGGGATGCGGCGACCGACCGGACCGTGGCGACAGAGCGCGCCGCGAGGGAAGGGCGCGAACGAGCGTCGCGTCGCGTCGAGAGATGGAGCGACCGAGGGTGAACGTGCGCGATCACGACGAGAGGTACGAGCCGGTGAATGATTCCTTGCTCGGCACGGGGTCGTATGGGTACACGAAGCTCATGAGAGAGCGAGGAACGGGACGCATGTATGCGTTGAAGTACATTGAGAGGGGGGAGAAGATAACGGAACACGTGCGGAGGGAGATTGTGAATCACCGGAATCTGTCGCATCCTAACATCGTGAAGTTTAAGGAGGTGTTGGTGACGCCGACGCATCTGGCGGTGGCGATGGAGGCGATCGGAGGTGGTGAACTTTTCAGTTACGTGCAACAACAGGGTAAATTCACCGAGTCGCAGGCGAGGTATTTCTTTCAACACTTGATATCTGGTGTGGAGTATTTGCACAACATGCGAATCTCGCATCGGGATTTAAAGTTAGAAAACACACTAGTAGACCTCACGACGACGCCTGTGCTCAAGATTTGCGATTTTGGATTCTCGAAAGGAGGTTTCGACAGTCAGCCGAAGACACAAATTGGGACGCCAGCGTATATATCGCCCGAGGTTTACAGTGGCTCACAGCCGTATGATGGCGCAGCTTCAGACGTATGGGCTTGTGGGGTGCTGTTGTATGTCATGTTAGTAGGTAGATATCCATTTTCAGATCCTCAAGATCCGAACAACTCGCACAAAATGATGCAAAGAGTGCTCTGTGCAAAGTTTGAGCTCCCGGAAGAAATGACGGAAGAGTGTAAGGATTTACTCTCAAAAATATTCATCACTGATCCCAAGAAAAGAATAACAGTGTCCGGAATCTACAGGCACCCTTGGTTCTTGCACGATTTATCTCCTAGTGTGCCTCTTGGTGACACGCAGCCAGGGCCAACAGAGGATACGGAGGGTTTGCAGAGCCTTGAGGATATCAATGCTATCGTAGATATCGCACGTGAATCCCCTATAAAGCCAACGAACCCTTGGTCTTATGATGACATGGATGGAGATGGCATCGATGACGCTAGCTATCTAGACGATGATTACTGAGTTTGTTATGATCGGACATTAGAAATTGGATGTGAGACGTGTGGTGTGACTCGTGCGCGTACAGTATTACACGTCTAGAACTAGAAACAACTCCAGTGATGTCGGTTGAAAAACCCGCGTAACTTGATCTATTCGTGCGCGTATTGTAGACTAAAACTTGTTGTCCGGACGTGTCTCCAGCCACTTTTGCACTCCTTTATTACCTCCAACGTTCTCTAGAACGGCGGAGATCTTTTCGCAGTCCGCAAACGAAGCGGAAGCCTTGTCAGCATCAGAGAAGGCCTGCGTGAGCGCGCAGTACAACACAATATCCGCGAGAGACATCTTGTCCCCAACCGCGAAACCATTGTCTCCTGTGACTGTTTCGATCTTTTTCATCCACGTCGGCATGGTTTCTGCGAACCACTTCTCTTTCGCTTCTTCAATTTCTGGCGTGGCGGGTGCAAATGGATTACCGCGAACCTTGTTGTACGCGTCTCTCAAGTCACGAATGTGCTCACAGTACGCATCGATCTGCGCTTCTTGAATCTTACCTTTGCCCAACAATCCTAAGTCTTTAGCGACGTAACGCTCGATTGCACGACTCTGCCCGATTTGTTCACTACCAACCTCCAAGATGGGCAAACGCATCAGGTTGGCGTCGAAAACTCCGCTCTCCTTATCAACGCCGTGCTGATCACAAATCTGTGGTTTTGGACCATCCATTGAAAACGTGTACCTGTAATCATTATATTCTACTTCAGCGGCAGCGAAAATGGTACGAATGACTTCTGCCGCGCCGCGAGCGTCAAAATACCTCAAGGTGGGTTTCTTTTTTCGAAGTTTACTCTTAGACTTGGCAGAGATGTGCGCCTTGATGATTCCCGCGCTCGCGATAAAACCAATGCCAAAAGCTTGCGCCGCCGAGAGTCCAATGGTTTTTGACTGTGCGACTGGCGCGGGAGTAGTTTTCGCGGCGATGGAGGCGATTTCATGTGTCTTCGTTGGCGGGGCTAACTTGGACGAAGTTGACGCGCTTTGAGCGACGATGCGCGTTCGGTCGACTCTCGTGCGACCGATCGTAATAGGTCGCGCCATCAAAGGCGCGTTAGTGATCGATAACATGCTGTGAAAGTTGTGTAAAACTTCTGGAACAGCCGCGTATCACTGCGGTCCGCCCCGGAAGCTTATCAGGGTGAAACTCCCTATGGGGATGTCCTGCCCCTCACCATCTACTTCCATCACCATCTACCTTCTGTCTAAACTATTAAAACATTTGAAATTTCTATCTACTACTAGTAAAAGCATTATGTGATTCATCTACTCTGTTTTCGTTCGCCCAAAGGCTCCGTGGACATCGACCAGCTCGTAGGCGTCGATGATGTTGACCAAGAACCAAATGTTTGCACCAAAAAATGCAAGAGAAGCAATCCAAAGACTCCTGTAAACTTGCATACCTTTGAATTCGAGCGAGTAAGCCCATGCCAACCACTGTAACTGAGTAATAGTCCAAAGTGAAAACGAAAAAATTACGTGTTTCCTTCGATGGCTCTTCAAGAGAGATGGGAGGATAAGTGGCAAGAGCATGAACCACCACACAAAATATTGCGCAGTGCACACCTTGTTAAAAGTGACAAAAGCAAGCGTTTGCGCAAACAAAGCAAACGGCATGTCATGTGCGAGGAGAAAACCTAGAAGTAGTACGACACTGAGCATCGGTAAAGCGCTCGATGCCAAGAGATTTGAGATTTGCTTGACATGTGAAAGCCATAACGCAGAGTCGTGCTGCACGTGCGCGTCTAAATAAACACCATAGAAAGCTGGCGCAAAGTTATGACGGTGATCTGTCCTTCGAAGGTGGTAAAGCATAGATTCATCCAAATATTCCATTCCATACTTGGCGAAAGAAACCCAGCTGAGTCCGAAGAATGTCAGCGCAGAGATGATGCTAAATTTAACATTTTGAACCGTCACCCAGGAGAGGGACTTAAATTGTTGTTCCTGAAACAAATTGCGATCACCAACAGCGTCTCTCTTACTCAAGAATGCAACAAACATCAGCGAATGAATGATGGGATAGAGTCTAAAGTGCACGAGGACACCATACGCAATCGCCCCTTTCGCGATATCACCGACCAACAAAGAGTGTACTACTAGCAGCATCAAAACTCCCGTCAGCGACTCACAGCTTCCTCTGGTGCTTATTGTACACGTGAAGGGATTAAATAACCATGTCCACAGGGCGTACTTGAGCTCACGTCCGTGATACCCTCGCAGTAGACCAATTTTCAGTATCAGCACACCAACTACAACATCTAGAGCGCTGAACAAAAACTTGCCGTAAACCTCGTGGATGAGCACGTTCGGAGTAAGCAATACGGCTAGTATAGGTGGATACCTGTACGTTGCGCGCGCATATGGTGACCCGCCATTGACTACGTGTTTTGCAGCGTCTGTGTAAACGATGTAGTCGACGTCCGTATACTTGACGTCGAAGTTAGCGTCCTGATGAGCGCTCCACAAGATTAGAACAAGACGTAAGACGATGGCGCAAACAAAGGTAAGGGCGAAGTCACTCCCATTATCTGATTTGACTGACTTCACCATTGATCGAACGACGTCTAGTGCGGTGGGATACGACTGAAAGTTCTTCTTCAACAACTAAGCGCTAAAGTTTTCGAGCTCTACTGATGGTATCGAGGAGTTCGTTTAATTTGTTGTGAAATTGAGCACGTTGCGAAACCTTGCGATCGCGAGAAAAGCTTTGTTCAATTTGAGCTCTCTCTTTCGACGCTGACTGTGCCGTACTGCGCGGAAAATCCAAACACTCAGTGGCGGCGCTTGCTTTGTTTTCATAAGAGGATGCGTTGTTGATGGACGTTTGATAGCCAGATCTTCCGTGGGATGGTGATGGAAACGAGAATTGACGTATTGACGCACGATTGATGAAATCCACCATTCTCCTCAGTCGCGCCTCAGTTTTCTTCACACTAGCTTCAGCCATCGCTTGTCTAGCTTCTGCATCTTTAGCTGCTTTTTCCATCATCATCATGCGACAGTAGAAATCTGCTTCGTGGTGATTATTCGTTGAACTATCCTCAAATAGACGGATAGGCCGTACATCAAGTGCCACCTTGTTACCAAAAGGCGTACTAACGGGTGAATTCTGTGCGCTGTCGTACATTTCCACAGAATGTCGAGATTGACTTGGGGGAGCACTGAACAAACTTGTCTTCCAACAGATTTCTCTTTCAGCAGCATCTTTAGCAGATTGGAAGAGACGCACTGCCTCGTCGAGCGCTTCTTGAGATCTTGCTATATCGGTTTGATATTTGCGCTGATCGTCCTTAAGTCGCTCTACCTCTTTCCTCAATGCATCCATCTCTGCTTGAGTTTTCTGCTTGTCGTCTTCTTGTTTCGCTCGGATCATCTCTGCCTCTTCAAGCTCTTTTCTCATCTGCATCCGAAGTGTTTCCAATTCATCCTCCATCGAACCTTGGTCGTCATCGAGTTCCCTCAACAGTGCTGTTTTTGATTCGACCGCGGCTTCTAGTCCTTCCAACTGTCTTTTGACTTTATCCACGTATTCTTCATGCTCCTCGAGAATCTCCACCGAAATTTTCGTGTCAGATTTTGCTTGAAAAAGTCGAGCCTCTTCTTCTTCGATTTCAATCTGCAAGTTTTCCAAGTGACTTCGCAATCTCTCTTCTTCATCCTGACATGCCTTGCGCACTACCGCAGAGCTCTTGTGCTGGTATTCCAAGTCTTCCGCGAGCTGCGCCTGTTCGTTCTCCAGGAGAGTCAATTGTGTACGAGTCCTCGTGAGTTTATCTTTTACCACCGCTTCGTCACTAGACGTAACTTCTCTTGTCGTCCTGAGTTCCATCGTTTCCCGGCGAAGTTTTTCAAGCTTGAGCGTTTCTTCATGTACCTGGCTGCGAATTTGCGCTAACTCGTCTCGTAACTTTGCCTGGTACCCGCAATTGATACTCTCCACATGCGATTCTCCGCCGCCGAGCGTATCATCAGCATCGCTTTCAACGATCTGCTCTTCGCCAATCGTATTATTATTGCCGTTCGCCTCCCCTAAAGTCTCTCGTTCTCGTTGACTCTTTAGCAGAGCCTTGACGAGCTCCTCGGCATCCGCGCTCACCGCCAAGCCCGTCTCAGCCTTGGAAAAGTTTGTAGACTCCACCGGGGTCGCCGGTGGCGGAGTAGTCTCCATGCTAGAACCGATGGTTTCATATCCGTCTCCCTTTACGTCTATCGCGATCGTCAACCGCTCTCGAGTCTCTATATTTGCCCGCTCCACTTCGGCTTGCACCGCCTCGCACCTCGCCTCCATCTCAAGTCGAAAACGTTCTGCTCGTGTGCGCGCTTCCGACGTCGTCTCTCGTCCCTCCTCCGACGCGCGTCTGCGTAAAACATCATCTTCTACGTGATTTCCACTTTCCTCGCTCCTCTCCGCCGAGTTCAGGCCCGGCGTCGCCTCCATCATCGCCGACATCGCCGCTCAATTGAAGTTTGGCGCCAAAAGATCCAATCGCGCGCGTCTCGTCTCGTCGACGCTCGTCCGGTGCGCAGCCTTCGTCGTCGGCGCGATCGAGGCGCGAAGAGCGATCGATTCCGCGACGATGAAACGGGTCCGCGCGCGCTCACCGCGTCGCGCTCTCGGACCGCACCATCGACGCCCGAGCGACGTCGACGCGACTCATCCGTCTTCATCGTCGTCCGTTCGTCCGTTCGTCCGTTGTCGGTTGGTCGAATGCGCGAGTCGTCGTGGGTGCGGAACGAGTTTGGTCATTTTCGCGTTCGATATGGATGCATGCGCGCAACCACCGAACATGGTAGTGAAACTGAATCTTGCAAAGCGCGCTCGCCCGGACGTTCGTTGTCGGTGGACGTCAGAACGAGAGAACGGTGGAGGCGAGAGACGAGGGCGATGTCAGCCATCAAGGTGCGGCGCGGGAGGAGCGGACCGACGGACTCGAAGGACTCGCGGGTCGCGCTCGAAAGAGACTGGAGGAGAAGATGGTGCCGAACGACGCGTCGAGAGAGAGAGAGAGTGTTGGATCGAGCGCGCCGGTGAATGGTAGAGTTTGAGGCCTGTAACTGACGTGTGAGGTTGTGTTTATTTTGTGATTAGGTGACGAACATCGCGCCAGGCGCGGAGGAGTCGAACCTTCATGAGTTTTTCAGCACGGCTGGGGAGATCGAGCGCGTGCAACTCTTCGAAGGCAACGGCGGACGTCAAGCTGTGATCGAATTTATGCACAAGGAAGCGGTCAGCGCGGCGGTGTTATTGAATGGTTGTTTGTTGCTGAACCATCCTCTCAATATTACTGAGTGCGAATATCCAGTCCCTGAAGATATCGGAAGAGAAGACGTCAAGTTGAATAGCTTTGAAAGCAAGTTCGCGGGATTTTTGGGAAAGACTATCTTGGCTGGTAAGCAAGCTATAACGGCTGTGAAAGAGTTCGATGAGAGGAATCAGATTACTGCAAAGACAAAACAAAATATCAAGGCCATGGATGACAAGTTGCAATTTTCGTCGAGTATGAAAAAGTTTGACGAAAAGGCTGGGTTGACAGAGGGTGTTAAAAAGTTTTCATCGACGGCGCAGGCGCAAGTGGCTGAGATAGACAAGTCCCTGAAAATCTCCGCGACGACGAATGCAGTTGTCGGCATCGGTAAAGATGCTGCCGGTATGGCGGTAAACAAGGCGATGGAAAATAAGATCGTTAGCAACGCTACGACGACGATAAATGAAAGCTTTACGAATGCGAGCAACAAGGTGAAGGCAGTAACGGCAGAAGCAAAGGCAACTGCCAAAAGGGATGAATCCCAAGTGGTCGGGGATAATTCGGCAGCACAAGCCAACTCTAACTCTCAAAACATCCCTGAAGCTGAACCAGCTCAATGAATTTTGTAACAAACATCTACTTCAAACATTGACGTGACAGTTTGACGCGACTCGACGCGACGGCCGACTCTATCGACATCGAGAAACGTTGCGTGCGAGTGAGATAAATTCACACGAAAGAGACAGAGAAAGAGCGCGTGTAGGAGGCACTCCACGGTCGGCGTGCATAATTGGGCGAAAGGCGACGCTTCGGTTCGTCAGTTCGTAGTTCTCAAGACACTAAAGTAACTGAAAGAACATTTTACCGCGATAGACGTAAGCGGGACCCACGTAACATCAACAAGTCTCATTCGCAAATGTACAGGAAATGGGATGCGTTCGTTTCGTCTTTATCGGATTCTGAAGAGGAAGAAATCATTTTGAAAGCCAAGCAGGCTCACAGGCAGGCTCTCATTCAGATGACAGTTTCAAGAGAACCTTCAAAACCTTTTCGATATGGAATAGGCGATTTCAAAGATCCAAAAGGCGTGATAAGTCTCAAACAGTACTATTATGAGGATTATACTGAGGTGGCTAAAATTTTCGTCGATCTACCCCACCAATCTGAAATCACAATTCACAGTTTCGATTTCCGAGCTCAAAGTTTCGTCATCAATCTGCACTGGAGAAATGGTGAACTGCGATACCGCTTTGCTATACCTGAACTGATAATGGAGATTCGCCCCGAATTGTGCACGTGTTCCATTCAATCGAAAAGCTCTCAAAAGCTGATCGTTGAGCTCCAGAAACTTGGCAGGGTTCATTGGCCAAGTCTTTCTTAACTTAACTTAATTTCCTCACTGTAATTTCCTCGCTTTCGAGTATTCAATTACATTCATGCTAATAATTTACAATTCACTCCTGCAGTTGTGACCATCTCCTAATAGATTCTTCAGCCTCTTCGCGAGCCAGACGCTCAAACATTGTCTGACGTTTCACTTCTTGCAGTTCTCGAGAAATTTCAAGTTGTGCACTTGCACTTGTTGCGGACCTTGACGATCGAGCTGAGAATGGTGATGCACCCTGGTTTAACGTTGGTGTTGCGTAAGAAGGCGGTGAAGCGTTCCCTGTTGCCACGTATGCCCCGGTCAAACCTTTTGATTCAGCAACCTGAGCAGCGACAGAGGCAATTCGTTCAGTTGTCAGTTGCAGGGCTTCGCGTAAACCACATACTTCACCAGTTGCCTTTGCAGCAAGCTTCTCAGCAGTATCGCAGCGTGTGAGTTGCTCGTCCAGAGCGACCTCGAGCTCTCTAATCCTGTCTTCTGGATGGCCTGAGTGTACACTTGTTGGTGTTGCCATAGTGTATCCACTTTTCACATTTGAACGACGCTCAAATAGAGATTGTTCGACAGGTTCTAGAGGTGTTTTGGACTCGGGAGGTATTGGCACTGTTGGCAAGGTCACGTGGTCCAAAGCGTCAAGGTGTCTTCGTAAATTTACGACTTCAGCTGCCTTTGCGTCAAGTTGCACTCGTAACTCAGCTGCCAATCGCTCGGCAACATCAGCACGAGCTCTTGATTTCAGCTCCTCTTTCGCAAGTTCTCGTACAATAAGCTCCAACTCTCGCTCATTTGACCGCCGCACGGATGGATGACCGCGTGATATAGAAACTTTTAAGCGAGTCAGCTTTTCCTCAAGTTCTTCAATCCTCTTCACGTTTCCATTGTCCCCCGCCTGCTCTGTCAGTTTACCATTGAGTGTGTCTCGAAGCACGTTTTCCAAACGCGCTGTTTCAGCATGTTTTGCTTTCAACGCTTGACGCTGGACCTGTAGATCTTTTCTTAAAATTGCAACCTCTCGCCTCAGCTCTTCTTCTTTGTGCTCTGCCTCAGCTAACCACTTCTCAGCCTTTTTCAACTTTTCCCGATGTCCTGCTGACTCTTTTCGCAAGGACGCGTTCACAATAGTAGCTTCGTTTGATTTTTTCGTTAGACGTGCGATTTCGTTGCGAGCGAAGCGAAGTGCGTTATCACTTTGCAGAGCACGAGTCCGTTGTTGTTCAAGAGCGAGTGTAGCATCTCTCTTTAGAGCTAGCGCTCTGTCCCTCTCCGTTTCAACTCGTTCCTTCGCTCTGAGAACCAACTCGAGCTCTTCCGCAAACCTCTGTACTGCTGGTTTCGTCGGAGTTCCCCAAGGAAGGCTCTCGATGACGTCGGGACGAACCTCGGAGACATCACACGGCGACAACGGCTTGCTCAATTCGATGCTGGCTTTAACGCGCTCTTCGCGGCCGCTGACGGATGCGATGTTTTCATAGCGTGACAGAGGTTTCTTCTCAACATCGACGCGCGGCTCCGCGTTCTCCATGCGACTCCGCCGGCGCGGAGTGACGTTGAATGAGCGGCCCGAGGGTCAAGCAAGTGGGACGCACAAAGTCTAGCAGTCTAATGTCCTAAGCATCTAATATCCTAAGCATCTATAATCGTCTTCGTAGAGCGTTTTGAATCTGTCGAGGTACTTGCCAGTTTGGGTAGAAGGTTTTGGGACTCTCACGGAAACACCACCGCGAGTGTACAACACGTCGACTGGCTCGTAAAGCTCTCCCCGATCAGGAACTCTTTTCCCTGCGATGACGTGAGAATGGAAAGCGTCGCTCTGGGCTTTGAGATAACGTTCGCGCTCTGGAACTGCGCACTCATGCTCCACGTGGGCCAGCGGTTTTCGAGCGGGGTGATTTAAATTCACGTTCAGCTCGTCTAGGAGCCGATTCCAGTCTCTGTCGAGAGACTCAATGCGGCCGATGAAGTGAATTGGCACACGGGTGCCGCGATGAGTAACTCCGCTGAGTCGAGTAATCATAGATTCAAAATGTTCATCCAGCCATGGATTATTCAAGAAGCTTGCCTCTTCATCATCTCTGGAACAGAATTTTGCGCTCAGCCTCGACTTGGTGCGCAAGATTTCCAGTACGTCGATCACTTGCTCCACGGTTGGCGGTTGGGTCGGTGTTTTACCGCGCTCACATCCCTGACACATTGAACGACAGAATGCTTGACGATAACCTGAAGCAAAACGTACGCTCGGGTTTCGTACAAATGTAAAAAATGTGTAAGATTTGAGTACTTCATCCGATAGCGTTGCCGTTGTTGACCGTGCCTCACCATCTCTCCCCGAAACTTGCTCCTGAATTGACCAACTGACATTGTAGACAGTCGACAATCGATCTCGTATACTTTCACTTGCAGCCTTTGTGATATCGACATAAACTGCTTTTAGATCAGGTACGACCACTACATCTGTCCCACCAGATTTACAACGCAAATTTTCTTGCGTCGCGCGATCGAGACGCCACTGACAAGCTGGAGAGTTGAACGTCGCCTCAGCGTCCTCTAAATATCCACCCACGTCCCCGAGCGCCGCGGCGCTCAGTCGCCCCCCCCCATCGATCCGCCGAAAAATAGTGACACCAAATGTCAATAAACACGATAGCGCGAACGCACAGCTACACCGATACAGAATAGACGACGTCCCGCATCCTGCCCGCGGCTGTGAAATCGATTCCCGGGGCTCCGTTTCGATCTGCACGAGACCCAGTGATTTTCCGAGCTCGGCTCGTGAAAAGCTGCTAGATGAACTATCTCGAGCCTCAGCAACTCGCGTCCAGCGTGTGGATTCAATATGCCCCTCGCGCACCGTCGTCGTCGTCGACGTCGCAGCGGTCTCCTCGGTCGACAGGAGGGCGTCGTGCTCGTCCGCGACGTTACGTCGCCCGCCTATTCCAAGCATGGGGCCCGGTCGCGAAGAGCACCGAGACAAAGAACGTTATCTCTGTTCTTTGTCTCGGTCTCGCGCGCGATAGAATGTGCACGTCGTCACGAGACGTGTTGTGTTGGCACTGGGTACAACACCATTCTTCTTTTTGGGGGGTACACTACACGTACACACTGTATTGAAAATACAAGTACTGATTACAACTGTCTCGTCTATAGCGAACGATAGCCAGAATCTCCCTTGTGAGTAAGAAGAACTGTCTTCCTTCGAAGCTCTCTGCGTTGGTGTCGAATCATGATTTTGGCGCACCCCGCGCGAAAGCGCTCTTTGGCGTGGTTTGAGCTGATTTTACGGGCTGACGTAATTTCCCGTCAAGTGGACCGACGAGAGCCTCAATTTCAGTCAGGAAAAGTAATCTGTGCCCGTAAGACTGAATGCCAAGCACTCTTTGGAGAAGCTCATGCTGTTCTCCCATTGATAACAAACCCAGCTCTTGATGCATCTTCAGCAATATTTTCCCGTAGATGTGGTTGTGCCTGAAAGCATGAACATATGCTTCAAGACCTATCGCGCTCAGCCATCGATCCATCGCATCATTGTCCACCGGAACTGAAACCTCCTGTGACGATGACACAGAACCGTTACGAACTTGAGGCGTTGGTGATGCAGCAACAGCAGATGACGACGACGACGAGTCTGGGCTGAGTGCTGTTACACCATTCTTCTGTCGAAGTGCTGGTGCCTTAACATCATTGTGAATGGCTTCCACGGCAGTGATAAGACTGGGTATAGAAGCAGCCATCATTTCCTGGTTATGTACGTTATAATATAGCTTACTTCCAACGAGAATTCCGAGCCATCCATCGGGCTCATATGATTTCTCAACTTTGACAGGAATCAAACATTTTTTCTTCGTGTATGCATATTCAGCCTCAGTACGGCAAGCTTGAGATTCTTTGTAGCGACTAGAAATACACATGATGATTGCATCAGAAGATTCGATCGCCGCTGCCATTGCCTCGAGCGTTGAACCCATCATGCGGTCCACGTCCATCCATACATTGAAACCTCTAGCATTGAGTTCTTCTTTCAACTGCAACACTGTTGATTGATGGTGCCATTCATAGGAAAGCATCACCTGTGCCTTAGCGTTTTCAATGGCGCCAAGTTTTTGCATATCTTCTTCGCTTAATCCCATAGAAGTTTCCTCGGCTCCTTCTTCGTCACTTTGGGGCTGAAGCATCCATAAAGCTCCGCGTGCCTTCATCTTCGTGTTCTCACTGCATAGTCTTCTGGCTTCTTCAAGGGCCTCAATAACCCCTGGCTCTTCGAGAATTTTGGCTTTCACATCCTCGTCGAACGCCAGGTTCCATAGCGCACTGGCAGCCCAAAATGAGGCTCGATCCCATTGATGCTGCTTTTCTCGGAGTACTCTGACAAGAAGCTTGATTACACCCGCATTTGCAAGTCGAGGCTTTGCAGCTTCCATCGTGGCTAAATTCGCAATACCTTGCGTATATTTCCATACGGTATGCTTTATATTTGCATACGATTCCCCGTCACACGCAGTTTTAAAGAGGTCGACCAATTCTTCCATGATTGAATCATCCTTACTAAGCCTTTCGTCATTGTCTTCACGCCCAATAAGATTCGCAATCACGATGGCAGCATTGATGCGGCTCAGACCTGAAGTCGTCTCCAAAATACTGCCCGCAAAATCGACAGCTCCGTGAGTTGTCAATAATTTCACTTGCGCAGGAGTCTGGCTCAGATTTCTGAGAAAGATCATTCCGTGATCACACTCCGTTAGCCCTCGCACGTCACGCCACATTTGTGTGCACATCTCTTTGCTTTGACATCTATTTTGCATCAACTGCAGCAGCACCGGGGTGAGACGAGACTTCGCCACCACTCGATGTAAATCTTCATTGAACGCGACCAGAGTTGATGCCAAGAAGAGCGCTGAACATCGCACTTTCTCGTCCACACCCGTCGTGCACATGTTGCGAAAATACTGAAACATATTATGTCCATTCCCAACTTTCCAACACGCTGAAGCGTTACGATAGCAGATGGCTTGCAGCGCGGAGAAGGCTTCAGCACAATCTTCCGTCGCAAGTGTGCACAGATTTTCTACGACATCTCCTAACAAAACTTTTGACTGTGCTGGTTGGAGCTTTCCCCGTTCCTCGATCAGTTGAACAAGTGCCTGCCTGATCCACTCTGCGGCGTCGATCGCCTCCGCTGTTGGCGCGACAATGGAACCTTCTTCCAATTCTTCGACGAATTGACGCAAAGCGGCCGCTTTTATCTCCAGGTTGGCTTCGAACTGTGCGGGCTCACCGATGAATTCCGGAACGTACAACACGCCTGGAGATAACGTCGGGACGACCTCTGCCTCCACGCGCTTCGCCGCCGCGTTCGTACGTGTCACTCTTGTGCGCGCATGTCTACTTTCCCATGTTTTTGGACCTAATCGCGTTTTCGGGCGCTGATATCCCGCGCGAGCGCGTGCGACAGCCCGCATGTGTGCGCCGTCGAGTGACGTGCACGGTGCCGGTAGCGCGCGGGAAACTCGGGCAACCGTCTCGTCACACACAGTCGTGCGCGTGTGCTCGACACAATGAGTGAGGCTCAGAGGCCCGCGACGCGACGAAGAAAGTCGTCTTCCCGCGCATCGTCGCGCCAGGTATTCGTATTCGCCAACGTGGCGCTCGCGGGGCTCGTTTTCGTTGGCTGGGGAATAGACCAAGCGAACGCGGAGAAGTCACGGTCTCGCAGCGGAGGAGCGGCGGCTTGCATCAATCTAACCCCGCGCGATGCGGTTGTAGCGGTGTGTTTGCAGAACGATTTCATGGATGCTCGAGAAGCGGACGGATCGTACGTGGGATCGTCGCCAAAAGTAGCTAAAGAGGTCCCACAAGACGTAGTGACTGATGGTGGGAAGATCTTAAAGCGAGGAGCCCTTGCGGTGAGCAAGGGACATGAGGTAGTCGGTATCGCAAATGAATGGCTCAAACGAGGATCTGAAGGCGGTAGCCGACTGATGGTAACTATGGACTGGCATCCAAAGGATCATTGCAGCTTTTGTAAATTTGGAAAAAAAGGAAAACAGACACTTGACTGCGTCTGGGGTTGTGAGGGGACTCAAGGGCTCTGTGTCACTGGTGCCAGTGTACCTAAAGAAGTATTTGACTCGTCTAATCGTTGTCTGGATGAGATATCGTCGAATGATTACGCGCAGAGTCGCTATTTTCAATGGCCTCCACACTGCGTGGAGGGCACGTTTGGCGCTGAATTAGATCCTTTTCTGCATGTTCCAGCTGGAACTGTAACACTGAAGACCTCTTCAGCTCGAGATAAAGACTCGTACAGTATGTTTCATTCGATTGATGAAAGTAGTGGCCGCTCAATGGAAGCAATTTTGAAAGACGAAAATATCAAACGCGTCTTTATCATGGGTCTCGCGACCGACATGGTTGTGAAGAATACATTATGGGATATTTTGGCCGCACAAAACGCCACAAAATCAGAGGCCGTGCTTATCGCCGCGGGTGTTCGTGGGGTTTTTGACGAGCCTGGTGACTATTATCTCTCTTCACCGAAAAGTGGAAGTGGTATTGTTAAAGCAGAAGCTGTTGCTCGAGGGGCCCAAATTGTTGCGCACAGCAACATCGATGATGCCCTCGCTGAGTTATGCGCGGGGACGTGCGACACGGACAAAGATTGCCCTGAAGATATCTTCTGTGATACTTTGGAACAACCATATGGTAGATGCAAGCCTCGTCAGAAGAGTGATGGATTTGCCGCAGCAGCAACATTCTTTGCACTGATAGGTGCACTCATAGTGTTTCGTAAAGATATCATCGAATCTTATAATAATCGACACAAGTCGCGGGGACCTCCTACAGACTTTGTTGTACTTGTGGAAACGGATATCGAAGGCTCGAGTGAGTTGTGGGAGAAAATGGGCGAGCTTGGAAAGGGTGATGTTATGAAGAACGGAGTAATGAAGCTCCACGACGAGTGTCTTCGGCGCAGTATGAAGAAGTATTTTGGCTATGAGCTTCTCGTTCGTGGAGATGCATTTCTTGTGGCATTTCATTCTGTATCGGACGCACTTTCATGGGCTCTCCAGGTCCAGCTTGATCTCGTGAACGCTTCTTGGCCTCAGGACTCTCATAATGTCACTCCCGGGACAATGCAAGAATTCGGTCGTTACAATGGCCTACGGGTACGTATGGGCATTCACTGTGGCAAAGTGGAGAAATGCATAAAACATCAAGGTAAAATTGTTTATGAAGGCAACGTCCTGAAGCAGACGACAGCAGTCGCCGATGCGGGTGTAGGCGGTGGTATCCTGCTTTCGCAGGCAACCTTGCCAATATCAAGCACCGATTCAGCGTACGTGCTGTTTGATCAAGGTTTACACACCTTGGATGCGTTTAAAAGCCCGCAGCGACTAAAAGAAGTGTATCCAGAGGAACTCGCGAGTCGCAGTGATGTCAGGGCGAAGTTGGATACCGTAGAGAGGCTTACACCATCCTTCCATGATGCACCAGAGGGCAATGTCACTATGATCTACGCACACGTCGTTGGACTTAGTGATTTACAAAAGGCAGTTGGCATTCAAACTGTGGAGAAAGGACTGAGCGTAATGTTTGAAACTTTACGAAAAGTACTTATGCGCCCGCACTGCAACGGCTATGATTGCCGCGGGTACGAAAGGAATGGAGAGAATATGTATGTCTTCAGCGGTTACAAGAACTGTTTGCTGTTTGCCCTGGAGGCTCAGCTAGAGTTACAAAAAGCTGATTGGCCCGAAGAGTTGAATGAATATTTACAGACGAGTGCGGTGCGTGGTATACCGGTTCGTATGGGTATGCATAGTGGTCCATTGAAACGGATTCGTATTCCGGGTGAAGGTCTGGCTGATTACTATGGAGAGGGTGCAAACCGTGCGGCACGAGTTATGTCAGTCGCAGTAGGCGCGCAAATAACGTGTGTGGAGCTGGAACTTGAGAGATTACTCAAGGAAGATAGTACGGGATTACCAGACATCATCATCGACCGTTTGGGAACATTCGCATTGAAGGGAATCCCAGGTGTCACATCACTCGTGCAAGTTGCACTGAACAAGGAATTGGCGGAACTTGGTGGATGTAGGTACAAGGTAAGCAAGAAGGCACAACTCGTGCATCCTGCCTCTACACCAGTGCGTCGTGTTCATTCTTTCGCATCAACGTAGTACCCACGATAGCTTTTGTCTGTATGGGTGAACATGCATTTTACAGGCACTGGTGACGCCGGCTGACTACCTTTCGAGCGTTATCTAGAATCATAATCATTTGAAATATTACGAGTAGATGGTTTACAATACTTGTACGTGCTTTGAAATCTATACGTTCAAGTTCTCAACTGCGAAAGGACTACATTCAGGCGCTCAAGACTATCCCGCAAGTTCTCGAATCCAGCCTCTGCGACAGAGTGTGTAAGCTCGTGCAAAAGTGCCGTGCTCCCTGTCTCGTATTTTTCACCGTTGGGACCAAATAAAATGATGGGAGTGTGGGCTGGATCTGCAAAAAATTTGTCTCTAATCTGCGCTTTTGCTTGCATGCGCTGACGCGTGATGAGGGCTGAATCGAAGGCAAATCCATGGTTATGTCCAACTTGCCATTCCACGGGCACACGCTTACCCTGTTCATTTATTTCGCAGACACAATATTTATACTCGTGAGGCTCGTCCGCAAAGAGCGATGTTGACACCTGCCAACTCCCATCCCCACTACGTGTCATATACTCAGCAGTCTCCAGATCCCATTTGTGCCAGCTTCCTACCAAAACTAGAAATTGATGTCGGGCGACATCCTTGCGGACTCTGAACTCACAAGAAATCATATGAGTCATTAGACCGCCAAGAGCATCTTGCCGCATTCTTTGGACTGCTTCATTCACCTGCGCTAACGTGAGCCTTGTCGCTTCTCGGGCTTCCAAAACGGACGAACTCAACTGAAGATTGTCACCAACTTCCCGACTCGGAGATTGGGGTACTTCAACCTTAGTTGTTTTTAGTACAAGTATCTCTTTCTGCATATCTTGCAACCGTTGATTTGCGCGAGACCTTTCGTTTTCGAGTTGTAAAATTTCATTTTTCAAATGCGCAATTTCTGTTGACTCAGAACCAGAAAACTCAGCTATGGACGCAACAGACTCCAATTTAAGTCTCATGGACTCTTCGAGTTCGAGCAAACGCTGTTTATAACGATCGGCACGTTCGTTTGCTTCGCTAACTAGACCCTCCAATTTAGCAAGGGCTTCAGTACTGATGTCAGACTCAGTTGAAAGCCGGTTTGACTCACTTTCACGCGAGCTGGAAGTCTTCAATTCGGCTATTTCTTCCATTAATTGTGAGACTTTTTCTTCAGCATTCATCAGATCTGTTTGATATTTCTCCGCCTCTCGCGAGTTGACCGCAACCTTAACTTTGAGGGTTTCGAGCTCAGACCCTGTGATCTCTAACTGTGATTTGTAGAAATCAACTTCTTCACCATTCACTATCTTGTTAAAATCTTCTTTCATCGACTCAGATTTGATTTGCTCTTCCACTAATGCATCAGAGGCTTTCTTTGCTTCTTGGCGTGCATTGAAAAGCTCAGTTTGCAGAGATGTGATTTTTAATTCATATTCATCTACATCCCAGGTAACTCCTGTCTGGCGGAGTGTTCCAAGTTCCATTTGTGCACGTTCGAGTTCATGCCTGTACTGATCGATTATGGATCGCTGGTTTGAAATTTCGCCCGTCGCATCTGACAACGATGACTGTAGCTTGTCAACTTCGGTCTCAAGTCGCTGAGCCTCGGCGCTCGCGGTCATGCTCTGCTGCGACAAATCTTCACAAAGAGCAGAGAACTTGTCCTCCATCGATTCCTTCTCTTTCAACTCACTTTCGAGCGCCGCGCGAGCCTGTGCGAGCTCACCTTCAAGTCGCTGAGCCTCGGCGCTCGCGGTCATGCTCTGCTGCGACAAATCTTCACAAAGAGCAGAGAACTTGTCCTCCATCGATTCCTTCTCTTTCAACTCACTTTCGAGCGCCGCGCGAGCCTGTGCGAGCTCACCTTCAAGTCGCTGAGCCTCGGCGCTCGCGGTCATGCTCTGCTGCGACAAATCTTCACAAAGAGCAGAGAACTTGTCCTCCATCGATTCCTTCTCTTTCAACTCACTTTCGAGCGCCGCGCGAGCCTGTGCGAGCTCACCTTCAAGTCGCTGAGCCTCGGCGCTCGCGGTCATGCTCTGCTGCGACAAATCTTCACAAAGAGCAGAGAACTTGTCCTCCATCGATTCCTTCTCTTTCAACTCACTTTCGAGCGCCGCGCGAGCCTGCGCGAGCTCATCGCAGTTTTGAGATGCGACTGAGCGTTCCTGATCCAGAGCTGCCTGCACGATCGTCAGCTTACTCTTTAATCCTGCCACCTCAATCGATGAAGATGATGACTCGCCATTGGTTGAGCTGATTGCTCCCTCCAACTCTGCTACCTTCACCTGCAGTCCTGCAAGTTGATTTGACAATTCGGCTGCTTCTTGTTTTGAGGTATCACGCTCTCCTTTGTACTCGGTTGCTTCATCACGTGATTCAGTTAGGGCTATCTGGACGATATTCAACTTACTCGAAGTTGCAGCAAGGTCCGCAGACAACGAAGTTGACTTGCGATCTGCTGAAGATAGTTCATCTTTGAGAACTCGTACTTGACTCTGAAGACCATTGCGATCTTCAGATAGCGTTACGTGACTGCTCTGTGAAGCCTGTAGCTCCTGACGAACCGATTCCACCTCTTCTCGCGCGTGTTCGAGTTCAGCCCTTACTAAAGTCATATCTTCACAGTAGTCTGACGCTTCTTGTCGAGAAGTCTGAAGTGCCTCTCGTGCTTCATCAAGTTTCTGTTGGTAAGCAGCCAATTCGTCTTTGTATATTTTTGCAGTATTTTCAGATGAGTCAAGATTACCTCTGGCGAACTCTAGCTCACTGTTAGATGCTTCAAGCTCTGACTTGACTGAGACTAGTTCTTCAGAAATACATGATACCTCCAATCGGTTACTTTCCAGCTCAGATTCAAGCGATCTAATTCTCATGTTTGCGCTGTCAAAATTGAGTGTCAGGTCTGCAAGTTGATTTGCAGTTGACGCTGCGTTGAGCTCCAATTCTTGTAGATCCTTTTTATACGAATCAATTTGGCCTAGATTGAGAGTGATTTGCTCGTTAGACTTCAAGAGAGACGTCTCAAGGTTTACATTCAATGCTTTGACTCTTTCAATCTCACCAAGTGTCTCCTTATACTTTTCCTTCGATGTCACAGCATCGGCAGAATACTGACCACTCAGTTCTCGAAGCGACATGAGTTCAGCCTCGGTGTCCAGTAGCTTTTCTTTATACATAGCGATTTCATTTTCGTAATGCTTGGAGTTCTCCGTTGCTTCTGTGAGTTGCTGCATCGTGCCTTGCTCCGTTTCTTTCAACTCGTTCAATGCCGCTTGCGTACTTGCAAGCTCATTTTTATATTGTGCCGTCGAGATCCTATTTTCTTCGTTTGAATCTTCAAGGCGTTTGATATCCCTATTCTTTAAATCGAGAGATTCTTTT
>VIBD01000001.1:0-180272 GCA_009618245.1 Ostreococcus sp. SAG12 | reverse complement strand
GACGGGGGAAGAGAGGGGAGGGAGGTCGAGGGAGGCGTGGGCGAGCGAGCGAACGACGGCCGCGCGAGGGTGCGCGTCCGGACGTGATGGTGTTGACGGGGAGGGATTACGAACGCGTGTTGCCCATCGCGGCGACCGGGGAACAATACGGATACTTTTGGGGGGATAACGATACCGCGTTTCAGCGCGTGGGACTGTCGCTCCTGACGACGGTGCTGACGGCGAACGCGTTACCGGTGGTGGCGATACCGGCGAGCACGTTCTTCCTGTGGGCGCCCGTGGCGCTCGCGGCGAGGCGAAACGCGAAGGTGCGAAGCGCCAAGTACGCGGGTTTGTGGCGCGCGAAAGTCGTCTCGGTCGAACCGGTGGAGACGCGAGCGACGGCGAGCGTGGACTGGATGTTCAATTTACTCGTCGGTGATAGTTCCGGCGCGCGCGTGCCGCTGAAAATTCCTCTCAAGGCGGAATACGCGGACATCAACGTGGGCGACGACGTCGAGCTCGTCGTCACGTCCGACGATCCGTATTTTTACACATTCCAAGCGGTGCGAGAGGCGTACTTTCCTTTCCTCAACATTTGGGCGGGCGAGTACCCTTTCCTCGATCGTCGCGGCATGGTCGCCGTGAGCGATCGCATCGCGTCCGTTCGAAACAAGGCTGACGCTCGTGCGTCGGGCGCGCGGCGGGAGGGATAACGTTCGCATTCGCGCCGTCGCCGCGTCCGCGTTCAACGCCCGCGATGTGAGATGTCTAGCACGTGCAGAGATTATAATATTCACATACAGTAATGTTCTTTGTTTACTTTTGATCCAAATCGTCCATCATCTTTTCCAATTCACCCGCGGGCATCTCCTCGAGTCTCTTTTGCATCACCGCGTCTTCGTAATCCTTCAACTGCTTCACGTACGTCATGTCCTTGTTGAACACGCGCAAGACGTACGATGCGATCCACACCAACGTGAGTCCGAGAACGAACGTCAACTGCACCGCGTTACCAGCCTTGGTGGCGTCCATACCACCGAAAGACTGCAAACCGTAGTACGCCGCGAACCCCGCCCCGGTGACGCCGCCCCCGATGAGCATGACGTCCGCACGCGTGTACCCGAACGGGGCTTTCTCTCCGTCGTCACCGCCCGAAGACGCGCGCGCGACGTGCGTCGCGTCGCGTCCTCTCGCACCGCGCATCGTCGTCGTCGTCGTCGTCGTCGTCATCGTCGTCGTCGTCGTTCGAATCGTCGTCTCGAGTGTCATCGCGCGTCGTCTCCCCACGCGCGCCGCGACGCCTCCCCGCGTCGTCGTCCCGCGCGTCGCCCGCGCCCGGATCCTCATCGTCTTCGCCTCGATCGCGCACCGCGCGCTCGCCGTCGCCGTCGTCGCCATCGCGCGCGTCCGTCTCGCGCGCGCTCGAGGGAAAAGTTTGGAAATCATTCGAGGATGCCGAGGATGCGCGCCCATCGTCACCGCGTCGCGCGCGTCGCCGCGCCGTCGCCGCCGCGCGCGCGACACGCTCGCGCGTCATCGCGCGCGTCATGTCCGCGCGCGATGAGCGGGTGTTGACGACGGTGTTCCTCGCCGTCGGCGTGGGCGCGCTCTTCCCGTGGAACGTCTTCATCACGGAGAGACCGTACTTTGCGCGACGATTCGCGTCGATGTCCGTCGTGGATAACTTTGAGGGCGCGTTCGCGTTCGCGTACTCGGCGAGTAATCTCCTGGGCGTCGTCGCGTGCGCGAGGACGGGGGCGGCGGAGAGGTTGGGGAATCTCGGGCGGTTGACGACGCCGTTGGCGGCGACGGCGTTGGCGATATGGACGTGCGCGTTGGTGACGCGCGCGACGTCGTGGAGCGCCGAAGAAGTGTACGGACAGACGATGGCAGTCATCGTCGTCGTCGGCGCGTGCACGGCGCTGGCGCAGAGCGGAGGGTTCGCGGCGGCGAGTCGGTTACCGCCGCGGTTCGCGCGGGCGGCGATGTCGGGACAGGCGCTGAGCGGCGTCGCTGCGTCTCTCTCGGCGTTGATCACGACGGCGAGTGCGGGTGGGGACACGACGCGATCGGTGGAGACGCAGGCGGAGGTGTACTTTTACGTCGCCGCGATCGTCGTCGCGGCGTGCGCGGGAGGGACGGCGTGGTTGGAGCGGTCGACGGCGTATAAAAAATACATCGACGAGGCGCGAGAGGAGGAGCGCCGAGAACGCGCGCGCGCGGAGACGAGCTCGCTCTTAGGAGGCGAGAGCGAGGACGAAGAGACGGCGTTCAATGATTATACTAATTACGACGACGACGGTCTCATCGTCGTTGGGCGCGCAGATGCGAACGGATTGGACGCCGACGGCGCTCCGTCCCGCGTCGTCGTCGACGACAGTCGCGAGTACCGACTCGCCGTCGCCGTCACATTCATCGCCACTCTGTCCGTCTTCCCGGCCGTCACGAGTTCCATCGAGAGTACGACGAACGCTCTCGGCGCGCTCTGGTCGCCGACGCTGTTTCTCCTCTTCAATCTCGGTGATTTACTCGGTCGACACGCCGCGGCGACGTTTCCCGAGACGCCATCCGGCGCCTCTCTCCTCCACCTCGCCCTCCTTCGTTTCGCCTTCATCCCCCTCATCGCCGCCTGCAACGTTACCACCCCGACATGGATCGTCCCCGTCGTCTTCAATCACGACGTTTTCGCCGTCGTCTTCATCCTCGCCCTCGCCGTCACCAACGGTTTGCTCGCCACCGTCGCCGTCTCGCACGGCGCGCGCCGCGTCCCGCCCACGCGTCGCCAATCCGAGGGCGTCGCTCTCACCACCGCCCTCATCGCCGGTATATTCTTCGGCTCACTCCTCTCTCTGGGCGTCGTGTTTCTCTTCTCCGGCGCTCGCTGAAGACCGTCCCTCGCGCGCGCGCGCCGTCTCTAGACTTTGTGACGAAAACCTCTCGTCGTGGAGGATTGATGAAGATTGATTGATGACGCGCGTTCGGTCGGTGCGCGACACTCGTCGACGCGCGCGACGCGCTCGATCGTGAACGACTCGGTGAACGACTCGAAAGCGCGACCGTGACTCCCGCGCGCGAACTCGGACGCGTCGAGCGATGGGACGAGGGAACAAATTTAACAACAAGCGTCGCGGCGGCGGCGGCGGACGAGGGGGACGCGGTGGAGGATTCTCGCGGGATTATAAGCGTCAAAAGCGAGACGATCGCGGGAGTGGACAGGGGAGGAAGGAGTTCTCGGAGATAAAGATGGAGAACGCGGCGTTCGAGGCGTATTACAAGGCGCAAAACATTGTCCCGGAGGGTGAGTGGGAGGAATTCATGACGAGTCTGCGAACGGCGTTGCCGTTGACGTTTCGAATCAATGGAAGCGGGAAATTCGCGACGGACATGCGAGATCAGTTGGAAGGGACGTTGTTTGCGGAGTTGTTGGAGCAGAGTCTGCGAGATGAGGAGACGCAGGCGGAAATTCCGCCGCCAAAACCTTTGGCGTGGTATCCCGAGCGACTGGCGTGGCAGTGCAGTTACACTCGATCGCAGTTGCGTCGAATGCCGGTGTTGCAAGGGATCTTTGATTTCATCAAAAACGCGAACGAGTTGGGGTCCATCTCGAGACAAGAGGCGGTGTCGATGATTCCGCCGTTTTTCTTGGACACGCAACCGCACCATCGAATTTTGGACATGTGCGCGTCGCCGGGGAGCAAGACGTTTCAGATTTTGGAGCGCATGCACGGAGATTTCGATGGGACGAGCAAGCTTCCCACCGGCTTCGTCGTCGCGAACGACGTCGATCTGAAGCGATGTAACCTGTTGACGCATCAAACGAAGCGAGCCAACTCTCCGACGTTGCTCGTGACAAATCATGAGGCGCAAAACTATCCCATCATCAAAGGTCCACGAGGCGAGGTTTTCGATTTCGACGCCATTCTCTGCGACGTGCCGTGCTCGGGCGACGCCACGATGCGCAAAGCGCCGGATATTTGGAACAGATGGGTTCCCGGCAACGGCAACGGTTTGCACGCCTTGCAGCTCAAGATTGCGACGCGCGGCGCCGAGCTTCTCAAGGTTGGCGGTCGTCTCGTGTACAGCACGTGCTCGTTGAATCCCATTGAAAACGAAGCCGTCGTGGCGGCGCTGTTGAAGGGATCGAACGGCGCTTTGGAGCTCATTGACGTGAGCAAAGAGTTGCCCGACCTCAAGCGCAGTCCAGGTCTCCACGAGTGGCAGGTGTGGGACAAGTTTGGTTACCACCCGAGCTTTGAGGGCGAAGAACAGATGTACAAGCTGAGCAAGACGATGTTCTCCGACGAGGAAACCAAGAAGCTTCCCATGGAGCGATGCTTGCGATTGTTACCGCACCACCAAGATACGGGCGGATTCTTTGTCGCCGTCTTTCAAAAAGTCAAGCACATGGACGCCAAGGAGGATCCGAAGGGGCAAGAGAAGAGCGTCAAGGAGCGCGTGCGCGTCAACCTCACCGTCGACGAACACGACAGCATCAAATTGGCGCACGAAATTTACACCCTTCGCAAGGGTTCGTCGCCGATTCCTCCGGGAGTGGATGAAAAGGGCGAATACTTGCTCCCGCACCGCGCGGCGAGAGGACCGAACGGAGGAAGCAGATGGTTGGGCATCGATCCGGTGCTCCCGGTGAACGACCCGAAGGTTATCGACAGCATTTACGAGGTGTACGGCATCGAGAGCGAAGAAGTCCCCCTGCACAAAAATTGCGTCACGAGAACGTCCGACACCTCTCGTCCCAAGCGCATCTACACCATCACCGATTCCTTGCGCCAATACCTGGCGTGCGACGTCAACGAGAGTCTTCGCGTCACGTCGTGCGGTCTCAAGGCTTTCGAGCGTCAAGAGATCAAAGAAGAAGCCAGCGGTTCGTGCGATTTCCGTCTCACCCAAGACGGTCTTCCCATGATGTTCCCATTCGTGAAGAAGCGCATCATCCGCCCGACGTACGAGGATTTCAAAAACATTCTCGAGCGCCGCACGCTCGCCTTTGAGCACAGCGCCGACGCCCCTCAGCGCGCCGTCATCGCCGACGCCGACACCAAACGATCCATCCTCGACCTCACCCTCGGATGTTGCATCCTCATCCCTCGCGACGAGGATTTATCCAAATTGAACTGCGCCAAGGCGGACCTCGCCATTGCGTGTTGGCGCGGTCGCACGTCGTGCAACCTCCTCGTCTCAAAGGCGGAGACCATTCACTTCGTGGACAAGTTAAAGGTATCCAGCGCGGGCCACACGAACAAACCCATGGAGACGTCGTGATCGATCGCGTCATCGCGACGCACGGCCCGCGGTGCGCGCGCCCGTCTCAATGTTTCAATAGACCGTACAGTAGACTCGAAGACCACCCAAAACACGAAGAACACCCACGCGCTTTATCCACACCTCTCGACGCGCGTCGAGCGATGTCGCGCGCGTCGACGCCGCGTTCGACGCTCGCGTCGTGTCCGACGTCATCCGTCGACCGGTCTCGGTGTCGGTCGCGCGTCGACGCGCGCGCGACGCGCGAATCGAACGCCTCGTCCTCGACGGCGCTCGATGGGCGCGCGGATGAGGACGCCGCTCGACGGCCCGTGATGACGCCGTCGCGCGCGTGGCGACGCATGTGGACGAAAGCGGACGCGTGGCATGCGCACGCCATCTCCGGGGCGGCGTACACGGCGCTCGGCGCGGGGTTGATGGTGGAGTGGGCGGCGGAGGACGTCGCGGCGTTGGCGAGCGGCGGCGGGCCGCCGCCGCCCGTGGACGCGACTCTCGTCGGCGTCGCCCTCGCGTTGGCGACGACGTGCGCGTTCACGGGCATACCGCTCTCGAAAAAACGAGGATGGCGCAAGACGGAGCTCAGCGCGAGATCGATCGCGTTTCAAACGGTGTTGACGTGGGAGTGCGCGCGTTTCGGCGGCGTCGTCGATCCCGCGCTCGGTCACGTTCCAATTTTGGACGCCTTCGCGCTCGCCTTCGTCCCCTTCGTCTGGCAAACGATCACCTCCGCCTACATCGCGCTCGCCACCGAGGACGACAAGCGCGCCGCCTTCGCCGTTTGGCTCGGGACGCTCGGTTTCGGCGCGCAAATCTTCCCGGCCCAACGCGTCCTTGACGTCGCCTCCGTCGCCACCCTCGAGGCCACCAGACCCGGTCTCCCCACCGTCTGGGCTCACGGAACGTTCGGTCTCGTCTGGCTCTTAAACTGGTCCACGTTCGGCGCCTCCCTTCGCGCTCGAGACGTCGTCTCCGACGACGCCGTCTACGTCTCCGCCTTTCTCCTCCGTCCCAGTCTCTTTTGGCTCCTCTCCTTCGCCCTCGACGTCGCCTCTCGCCGCCCTTTCCACGGCATCGACGATTACATCACCTCCGCCCTCGGCGCTCGCTGACCTCACCGGTCGCGTCGCCCCTCGTCGCCCCTCGCGCCGGATGGAACACTCTGCACGCTCCACACCCACCCCACCAGTCACGACCGACCGACCGACCGACCGACCGACCGACCGACCGACCGACCGACCGATGCGTTCCCTCGTCCCGCGCGGTCCCTCGTCCCGAGCGATCGCGGTGAGGAGGAGAGAGGAAAAGGAAGACGACGCGGAGAACCGTCTCGGGCGGGCGAACGACGTCGCGCGCGTCCTCGTCGCGATTCATTCGATCGATTGATTCATTCATTCATTCGTGTGATCGAGTCGAATCGATTCGTCAGAGGGTGACGCGAGACTCGACGCGCGACTCGACGCGCGTCGATTCGACTCGACGACTCGACTCGATTCGAATTTCAGCGCGAACGCTCGCGCGCGTCGTCGTCGTCGTCGTCGAGAGAGATTGTTCATTCATTCATTCATCATTCATTCAGTTCGTTGATCGATTGCGATCGAATCGAATCGAATCGAATAGAAACGACGCGCGATGGCGCGCGGTGGCGCACGCGATCGTCGCGAAGGGTCGATGGGCGAACGGACGATGCGCGGTCGAACCGCGCGCGCGCGAGATGGGGAGACGGTGATGGAAAAGGGGGAAAAGGGGGGGGGCGGCGGCGGCGCGGCGGCGCGCAGAGGCGGAAAAGCGCGGCGAGAGGCGACGGCGACGGCGACGGCGACGGTGACCGCGGTGGACGAAGAAGACGGGGATGAGGCGAAAATGGATGAAGATGAACCTCGTCTGCGCGTGCTCCTGGCGACGGACGATGAGAGGACGAGGACGATGTCGGCGGCGCTGTTGGGCGAGCTCGGCGCGGAGTGCGTCGTCGCGAAGAGCGCGAACGAGGTGTTGGAGGCGCTGAAACGCGCGCGGATGGCGAAGACGACGAGGGAGGCGAACGAACAGGTGGATATGATCCTCCTGGACGTGTTGATGCCCGAGTGCGAGGGTGAGGTGGAACTCACCGAGGCGTGTCGAGAAAATGAGGCGCTGCGAGGGGTGCCCATCGTCGTCATGTCCACGGTGGACGAACGGAAAGAGCGCGGCGGGAGGTACGAGGAGGCGGGCGCGGCGGGATTTCTCAATAAACCGGTCAATCGCGTCGAACTCAAGGAGAGTTTAGCGACGATTCCGCGCGCTGGGTTGAAGAGTCACGTGAGCGGGAGCGACGAGGGCGAGGGATCGGGGAACAATGCCAAAAACGACGGGAGCGCCAAGTCTTCGCTCACGAAACTGAGCGGCGCGGGCAAGGTGACCCCGCACGGGTCGGGAGAGCGACAGAACGATTCGGGAAGCGATAATCTGTGTAACGAAAAGAGACGCACCGCGGACACGAGGAGAGCGGAGGCGGCCGCGATCGATCGTTGGGCGAGTCACGAGGGCGGTTCCGGAGACTGCGGCTCGGGCGGCGACTCGGGCGGTGATCGCACGGGAAGCGGAAGCGGGTCGCACGAGGGGTCGGGTTCGGGTCAACGCGATCCGAACGAGAGCGATAAGTTTCGAGGTCTGAGCGTGCAGCTCATCAAGGCGCACGGAGGCGCGACGACGATGCTCGAGCTGAGTTTACCCACGGAGGAGGCTTCGGAACAAGTCGTCGTGAGACGCTCCAACTCTCGATCGGCGTTTCAAGGTTTCCAAAATTATCTCAAGAACGAATCCAAGGACAAGCAGGTGCACATGATGAGCGCGGCGCTGACTCCGGAGCAACACCAGCTGTTCTTCGAAGCGTCATCCATGATGCCTCCCGCAGATTTTATGAACTTTTACGGCCCAATTCTGCCGCAAATGCCGATGGACGCCCTGGGCATGGTTCCCGCGCCGCCGTATTTCGACACGTATCAGTACCAAGCGCCGATCGTACCGCCGCCACCGGCACCGATGATGATGCCGATGGCCACGGACGAGTCTGTCACGGATCAGTCGTTCATGTCGAATCCATTTTATAACGTTTTACAGACGACGGCGGATCACGTGCAACAGACGTGCACGAGCGCCGCCGCCGAGTACCGCGCCGCCGCGATTCGTCGCTTCTTGAAGAAGCGCAAACGGCCAGAAGCTCGTAGAATCTCGACTTCGCGTGAGCGGACAGTTGATTCGAGCCGACAACACAACCGCGACGCCACCGCGACGACGACTGAAAACGGGTCCAACGGCTCGGAGGAGAAAAGGTCACTTTCATCAAGAGCACAAGCAACCGACGAATAAGAATCAATACGCCGCTACTATCGCAAAATCTCCATGTACTACTCTACTGTAATGCTACAACGCTTTATTAAACGACATATTTCAAGTATCCACCATCCGGGAAGACGATCAGAGTTAAGACGTCGGAGCCTCTGGGAACGCACGCGTCGTGCTCGACTTTTTTGGATGGCGTCCCGGCGAGATTTCGCGGTGCGTTCGCGAACGACCACACCGTGACGATGGCGTACGGCGTGTTACCATCGCGCGTTATTTTCTTCGCCGCTTCTATGACGCGCTTAATCTCTGGATACAGAAAAAATCCGCGCCACCGACGAGTCTCCATTGACGTCGTCTCGCCGCCGTCCCTCGAACCGTACCCGCTCCCCATGCTCAGACGCCCACAGAATTCGAGCACGTCCTCCAGTCTGTCCCTACACCCGCCACTTGAATCCATGAACGTTTTCCACTCGTCGTCTCCCCACGCGCTCGCCCGCACGAGCTCGCGATGAATTTCCGCGCTCGCGTCGAGTCGCTCGGATGATTTCTCATTCGCGACGCGTCTCGCCTCCGTCACCCCTTGCGGAAACTTCACCTCCTCGTGCGCGCCGTTCACCATGTATCCACAAAACACCTTCACCTTACCCACTTCCGCCTCTAACGTTCGCGCGCACTCGCCCACGCGATCGTGAAACCAATTCGACACTCGAAACTCGTCCCTCTTCAAATTCACGCTCACCGTCGCCTTACCCCTCTCGTCCTCCACGCTCTGTAATCCCAATCGCTCCCTCGTCTCTCTCATCACCGACCCCACGAACCTCCCACTCGGCGTCACGCACCAACAATCATCCGAATCCGCGCGCGTCTCCGCCGTCACCAATCCGAACCGCGCGTCGCCGCCGCCGTCGCGTCCCGCGTCGTCGCCGCCGTCCCCGCCCTTCCCTCGCCTCCATCTGCGCACGTGTTCGCGCACAAAGCGCGGCTCCAGCGCATCAGCCACCGACATCATCGCCTCATACCTCATCGACCCATCTAATTCGCGCGCGGCGTCGTCGAGCGCGCGCGCGACGTCCCCGTTCGGTCGCCCCGCAATCGGCACCGTCACCTCCACTCGCGACGCGAACGCGAACGACGATTCCACCGTCGCGTCGACGTCGCACTTCGGATGCGCGAACGATCGTCGCGTCGCTCGTCTCGCCCGCGACATGACGCGCGCGCGCGGGCGCCGCGAGGCGACGAGTGCGGCGGCGACGCCACTGCAATTCGTTCCATCGTCGGCACTCGAGGGCGCGGCGCCCGAGTCGAGGCGAGCGCGCGATGTCGAACGAACCGTTCGGCGAGGGCGTGCCTTTCGGTGACGTGCGTGCGCGAGGCGAGAGACGGGAGAGACGGGAGAGGGACGCGCGCGCGCGAGGGTCGGATTGACTGATTGATGTGATTCGGTTGGATTGATGACGACACGACGGCGAGGGCGCGCGACGCGACGCGATGGGAGATGGGGACTGACGACGACGACGACGACGATCTGTGCGCGCAGCCTTCGTGGTACAATGGATTCAATTCGCCGTATTACACGGCGTCGCACGCGGCGTTTCGAGAAAAGGTGAGGGCCTTCGTGGAGAGGGAAATCGCGCCAAACGCGCACGAGTGGGACGAGGCGAAAACGATACCGAGGGAGGTGTATCGAGCGACGTACGAGGCTGGAATATTGCCCACGATCGTCGGTAAGCCGTGGCCGAGCGATCTGGTGCCGGAGTGCGCACCGCCGGAGAATTTCGATTATTTTCACGAGTTGATTGTCTTTGACGAATTCGCGAGGTGCGGGAGCGGCGGCGTGCTCTGGGGCTTGTTGGAGGGGATAAACATCGGTTTGCCGCCGGTTTTGAACTTTGGAAGCGATGCGTTGAGACGAAGAGTGGGTGTGCCGTGTTTGCGCGGTGATGGAATCATATGTCTGTGCATCACCGAGCCGTACGCCGGGAGTGACGTGGCGAACATTCGGTGCGAGGCCAAGTTGGATCCGAGCGGAAAGTTTTATCACGTCACCGGGGAGAAAAAGTGGATCACGAACGGGATCTGGGCCGACTATTTCACCGTCGCGGTGCGTACGGGTGGACCGGGAATGGGTGGCATTTCCCTCTTGGTCGTCGAACGCACGATGCCCGGAGTCGAATGTCGACGCATGGACTGCATGGGCGTCTGGGCGAGCGGGACCACGTTCATCACTTTCGAAGACGTCAAGGTGCCCGTCGAGAATCTCATCGGGAAAGAAAACGAAGGCTTCAAGTACATTATGCACAACTTTAACCACGAGCGATGGGGGTTTGTGATTCAGGCGAATAGATTCGCGCGCGTATGCTACGAGGAGGCGTTCAAGTACGCGCATCGCAGACGTACGTTTGGTAAGAGGCTCGTCGAACACCCCGTGATTCGACATAAACTGGCGGAAATGATTCGACAAATCGAAGCGACGCACAACTTACTTGAGATGATCACGTACCAAATGAACACGATGACGAAGGAGCAAGCGTCAAAGGCGCTCGCGGGCATCACCGCGCTCGCCAAGGTGCAGAGCACAAAGGTGTTTGAATACTGCGCGCGCGAGGCGGCGCAAGTGTTCGGCGGTGCGTCGTACACGAGAACTGGACAAGGTGAAAAGGTGGAACGTCTGTATCGAGACGTCAGGGCGTACGCCATTCCGGGCGGTAGTGAAGAGATCATGCTCGATTTAGGCGTTCGACAAGCCATGAAACAGTGGACCGTAGCGCAATCTCGCTTGTAATTATACTACACATGTTCTAATCTACGTCTATGTACGTCGCCTTTGTTTCTCAAAGCTCGCTTGCGGCAGAAATCAACTCTGTGGACGATGGGATCGGTTCTTTGTTCTCGTCATTGTTGTCCTCGGCAGCCTTCTCTAAAAATGAAATCCACAGATCCGCCACCGGCACTTCCTTATTTTCACCGGTCGCTCCGGTGACCTCGAGCGCGACTCCAATCGCACCAGCGGCGATCGTGACGGGCGCGCGCGCGATTTTCCCGAGAACTCCTCGTTTCTTCTGTCTCTTCAACGCCTCCATGCGAGTCTTTTGCTTATCCGAGAAGCCGAGCATTTTCGCCAACAAATCGAGAACGTCCTCCGCCTTGTCTCTCTCGAGGTACGCCAGGAACAAATCGCTGACGATACGTTTATCGAGTAACTTTTCGCTCTCAACCATCATATCGCTGCTCTTTTGAAGCGCGTGGTGCAGAGCTTTCCTGAGCTTGCTCGCCTCGCTCGTCGCCTTGATGCATTCATCCTTGGCCATTTTCAACTGCACCTCAAACTTTGCCAAACGTTCCTCCGCCTCCTTCGCCTTTACCTGCGCCTCCGTCACCATCGCGCGATCCGCCGCGCCTTGTGACGTCAGATTGGCTAGTTTTTGTCGAAGTTGCTGCGCCTCGGTGCGCTGCGTGTCTGCGCTCTCCATCTCGGCGTAATACGCGCCCAGCGCCTTTTGCAAATTATCCACCTCTTCATCTCGCAATCGAATAGTCTCGAGCAATTTTTGCACCTTGTCGGTGCTTCCACTCATGCTCTTCTTCAACTCTTCCAATTTCCGTTCGTACTCTCGCCGCTCTTCCTCTCTCGCCTCGTCGATTTCCCGCTCCTGTTCCTCGGCCACTTCGTCCTCCTCGTCCTCCAACTCCAACAGATGCGCTCGAAGTTTCTTCAACTCCGCCGCCATCTTATCGCGCTCCACCGTTAACGCCTCGATCTCGCCTCTCGCCTCGTCCATCGCCGTCGCCGATCGCGCGGCGTCGACGCCTCGTCGTCGTTCCGCCTCGCTCGCCTCGAGTTTCAACCGCGCCATCGCGTCGTCGTACTCCTGCATCGCGTTCCCTTTCCCCTCGTTCCCTTCGGACATGGCCGCGACGATCGCCGCCGTCTTCGCCTGCTCGCGCTCCGTCGCCTCCGCCACGGCGACGCGCAACCGCGCCTCCGCCTCTTCCCGGAACGCCGCGAGTCTTTTTTCAAAATCCATCTCCTCCGTCCCTTTCAACGTCTCGTCGCGCGTCGCCGTCGTCGTCGCGCTCGATTCGCTCACCATCGCGCGCTGCGCTCGAGTCTTCTCTCGCTCGCTCGCCACCTTGGCGCGAAGCGCCGCGATGCGTTCGGCCGCTGTGGCCTCAGCCATGGCGGCGAGAGTCGGCGTCTGCGGGACTGCGCCGCGCGCGCGGTGCGCCGCGCTACGATTGATCGATTACAAAAATATTCTAGGGTCGACAAGACGCGATATCTTCGCTCGTGAGCGTCACCTCGCGGTCGTCCAGGACGTAACGCAGGGTGGCCCCGTCGATCAATACCTTGAGCGGTCGGTCTCGTCCGCGAGAGACGAGCCAGACGCAGCGGTCGGAGACGTAGACGATGACACCCTCGCGGCCGACGACGTCGGGCACGCGCGCGTGTTTCGTCACCTTGACGACGCATCCGTGTAAATCGATGCCGCGAGTGAGGAGTCGGTGGACCTCGTCGCGCTTGGCGCGCTCGACGAGTCCTCGCGCGTATTTTTCCCAAAGTGCGCGAAGACGCGAAAAAGTGCTCCATTTACACTTTTCTTCGCTCAACCCGAAGAAACCTCGCTTTCGAAGCTGCGAGCGAGACAATTTTTGTCGATTCGCTCTCGCGAATCGCGCCTTGAGCGCCACGGCGCGAGATTCTCGGACGTCCATCGTCTTGGCGGCGTCCTCCAAGAGCAACGCCTTGTCCCGGCTCAGTTTCTGTTTCAGCGCGTCCTCGCCGTCTCCGATCCCATCGCCCTCTCGCGTCGCGAGCAACTCTCGTGCGTACTGCTCGACGAACAATCTCCGACTCTCCGCGTCGTCGCTCATCGCCGCGTCCGCTTTCTTTCTGTTTCGCTTGGACTTTACCACCGCCGCCGCCGCCGCCGCGCTCGCGATTTCCCTCCGCCTCTTCCCATCCAACGGCGCGTAATACGACGTCGACGGATCGTCCGGCGTCTCGACGTCTTCCTCCACCGCTCCCACCCTCCCCTCGCGCGATCCACGCCCCGGCGTCGTCCTCCCGCGTCCTCCGCTCGCGAGCGTCCCTCTCGAGGAATCCCCTCGTCCCGAGCGCCCACCCTCGCGTCCGCTCCTCCTCGCCCCCGTCCCTCCCGTCGCGCGCATCAGACGACCCGCCATCGTCGCCCTCGCGGACATGCGCGCGTCCAGGGACGCGATGCGCGACGCCTTATCCCCGGACATGGCGCGCCTCGCGGTGACGCGTCAACGACCGAAGAGCGCGGCGCGCGTCGACCGAACCATGCCGTCGTGGACGCGCGCGAGACGCGCGCGCGCAATGACCGTCATCATCTCGGTCTCGTGCGCGGCGTTGGCGAGCGTCTCGCGCGCGATGGCGTCCGTCGTCGTCGTGGGAAGCGTGAATGTGGATGTCATCTCGCGCGTCGAGCGTCCGCCGCGACGGGAGGAGACGGTCCTCGCGACGTCGCACGCGACGACGCGGGCGTGCGGTGGAAAGGGGGCGAATCAAGCGGTGACGGCGTCGAGATTGGCGTGCGATGGGACCTCGGCGAGGTTCGTGGGGAGGTTCGGGGCGGATGAGCTCGGCGACGGGCTGGCGAGAGAACTGGCGCGCGAGGTTGATTTGACGCACAGCGCGAGGAGCGCTCGAGGAAGCGCGACGGGATTGGGATTCGTGATGTTGTCAGTGGACGGTGCGCCGAGTGCGGTGGTCGTGGGTGGGGCGAACATGTTGGATTGGAACGACGACGACGACGCGTTGGCGAATGAGTTTCGCCCGGCGTTGGCGGGAGCGACGACGCTGTTGTTGCAGAGAGAGGTTCCGACGCGCGTGAATCGAATCGCGGCGATGGTTGGGAGAGATCTCGGTCTGAAATCGATCGTTCTCGACGCCGGGGGGTCGCACGAGGCGGTGGATGAGACGTTGTTGCGTCTCGTGGATTACGTCGCGCCGAACGAGAGCGAATTGGCGGGAATGGCGAGAGACGAGAACGGCGCTCGACCGTCGTTGAAGACCGACGAGGATATCATCGCGGCCGCACGAATCGTCACGGGGAAGTTGAAAACGAAGGTTTTGTGCACCCTCGGCGCTCGCGGGGCCGTGCTCATCGCGGGTCCGTCGGTCGAGGACGTGACGCGCGTCGAGGCGGCGCCTCTTCCGCCGGGCGCGGAAGAGGTGGATGCCACCGCCGCCGGCGACGCGTTTCGCGCCGCTTTTGCCGTGGGCTTGAGTGAAGGAAAATCTGAGTCGGAAGCCATGCGTTTCGCCGCCGCCGCGGGCGCGTTGACGGTGACGAAGCTCGGCGCGATGCCGAGCCTACCGTCTCGCGAAGACGTGGATAAACTCCTCGGCGTTTCCGAATCTCGATGCGTCAAGTCTGTGGAAAAATCATCCGCAGCGGCGGCGAAAGAGCGCGAAATTGCCGCCGTGCGATTCGCCAGTCGGCTGAATTCCATGAAATCTCGAATGGATTTGTTCCCCGATGCGGACGAAAACGTTCCCGAGGTGTTCAATCTCATCAAGCGCATGGGTCGCGCGCGAGGAATATCTTCCGTCTTTTTGAATTTTCCGGAACACTTTCGAAACACGAAAACTGGCGACGCGATCTCCGCGCTCGATTTACGCGACGCCGTCCTGGCGCAGAACTTGACCTCGGGCGCGGTGTGCGTCCGATTTCCCGAAGAGCCGTATAGGTTGGGCGCGTTCACCAATCCCGATCGAGCCGTGCGGGAGCGAGCCGAGCTCTTGGTCCGCGACGCCTGTCGCGCGGCGACGTCGCTCGACGCGGACGAAGTCGTCATCTGGCCTCGATACGACGGTTACGACTACAATTTGCAGGCTGACTACGAAGACGCGTGGAACGACATGGTTCAGAGCTACAAAACCGTCACCTCGAGCGACGAGTGCGCTCGACTCAAAGTATCCGTCGAGTTCAAACCCACGGACGAAAAGAGTCGTTTTAGCTTCATCCCCACCACCGCCGCCGCCATCCTACTCGCCGACGCCGTGGGCGAGCCCAACTTTGGCCTCACCCTCGATTTCGGCCACCTCCTCGCCGCCGGCGAAAACCCCGCGCACTCCGTCTCCATGACGGCGTCCAGAAACCTCCTCTTCGGCCTTCAACTCGGCGACGGCCACTCTCGCCTCGCCGCCGAGGACGGTCTCATGTTCGCCAGCGTCCATCCATCCGCCGCGATCGACCTCGTCGGTCAGCTCCGCGCGCGCGCCTACGCCGGCGTCGTCTATTTCGACACCTTCCCCCTCAACGAGAACCCCCTCCTCGAAGCCGCGCGCAACGTCGCCGTCTTCCGCGACATCCTCTCTCGCGTCATCGACGCCGACACCGACGGTTCCCTCGCGCGCGCGCGCGCCTCCCGCGATCCGTTTCCGGGTTTCCGCCTCACCACCCACCCCTCTCACTAAACAGTGACAACGTACACTCCACTCCCAGTCCACACTGTGTGCCCACACGCGCGTAACGACCGACCCCACGCGCGTCCCGAGACTCGACCCGCACGCCTCGACGTTCGTTCGTTGGCGCGTTCGGTCGCGTTCGATCGCGTTCGGTCGCGTCCCGCGCGTTCGGTCGCGTCCTGCGCGTCGTTTCTCTCGTTCGCGTTCGATCACCGCGCGCTCGGTCGGCGCGAGGAGGCGTCGGCGCGTTCGATTCGGTCGGTCCCATGGCGGTGGTCGCGTCGGCGGCGCGCGCGAGCGCGGAGTCGCGCGCACGGGAATCCGTCGCGGACGAAGGGGACGGGGGCGAGGATGATGACGGTGGTGTTCACGCGGGAGGCGGGGTGAAGCGACGGATGTCGGAGGCGCGAGGCGAGGCGAGGGCGGCGACGGCGGCGAGCGCCGCCGTCGCCGCCGCCGCCGAGAGGACGACGAAACGAAGCGGAAGCGAACGCGAAAGCGATGGCGACGGTCCGGGCGACGTGTGGTGGACGCCGACGTTGGTCGGGGATCTTCGAGCGAGCAGACGGTTGACGAGGGAGGAGTTGACGAGGGAACTCGGGGACGATCGGGACGGGTCGAAGGCGCGAGGGTCGGCGACGTCTTCGGCGTCCACGAAGGAGATGTTAGCGTCGAGGAACGACGTGTGGGGGGCTTCGAGAGTGATGGGGCATGTGATTGAAGATTCGAGCGAGGGTGTGGACACGCTGGGGATGACGAGGCCGGAGGATGTTATCAGGGCGATCAGCATGCACGGTTGGCGGTTTAACGTAAAGGATTTTCAATTCCTCAAGGTGATCGGACGCGGTAGGTACTCGTTGGTCTACAAGGCGCTTTATCGTCGAATGAATACGGAAGTCGCGGTGAAGTGTTACATCAAGAGTAAGTTGAAACAACACGTGTTCGAACAAATCGCACACGAAATTGCGCTGCTCGGAGACATGCAACATCCAAATATTATAAAGTTTTACGGAAGTTTTGTCGACGAGAAGAACGGGAACTATTATCTAATTCATGAATTACAAGAAAGAAGCGATGTTTTCAACGCTCTGGCGAGATCGGGTGGGAAGTTTACCGAAATTCGCGCCGTGCAAAGCGTGTTGAAGCCGGTGATTCACGCCGTGTCGCATTTGCACTCGATGAACATAATCCATCGAGACATCAAGCCGGAAAACGTGTTGCTCACCGAAGAGGGACGTTCAAAGCTGACAGATTTCGGATTTTCCGTTCATCTCGGGTGGTATAAGCCGCTCGGACGCCTGGGAACGACGGATTACATGTCGCCAGAGGTGGTGCGGTGCAACAAGGGGAGCCGCGAGGAAAACTTCAAGATGAACAAGGCTGGGTACGGTAAAGCGATCGATTATTGGGCGATCGGCGCTCTCGCATTCGAACTAATCACGGGTCTTCCTCCGTTTCAGGCGACGAACAGAAATGACGCGTACAAACTCATCTTGCAGGCTCAAGTCAGGTACCCGGCTTTCGTTTCAGACGAAGCCGCCGATTTCATCCAAAAGTGCTTAATGCTCAACCCGAGCCAGCGCATGAATCCAGATGAAATGCTTCAACATCCATGGATTCGTGCGAATGGTAACTGTAAGAAAGGAAATGCAGGCAGATCAGCGATGACCGTCTTGGATCTAGACGCTGACGCTTTCACGTACATGGCAGATGCCGCAGCCGCGGTGCCGAGGGCACAATCGGTCGCTCCCGTGTCCACGCACAGCCTCACATCGAAACTCTCTTCGATGAGAATTTCGCGCGGAGCTCTGGCTTCGATCAGGGACGAACTCGATTGGCAGTACTCGAAACACAGCGTCGATGCAGAAAACGAACTCGATAGCCCCGTCGTCAATCGCTCGGCGACGCGTTTTGCCGTGCACGACGACGACGAGTTCAGCATGAACAAAGTCTCGCCGCAGATCACCGCGACGAGATCGTTCTCGCTCAGTTACCAAATCAGAAGAATCGGTGCATCATTTACGCGTCGATTTCGGGCTCGAGACTGAGCTCGATCGTGAGCGTTGTAATCTTGAATCTTGCATTATTCAACTAGAAAAACAACACTAAAACACGACGCGCGAGACGACGCCGTAAAATGGCGCCCGACGCCGATAAAGATGACGTAACGTGCGTTTGATTGAGTCCCTCGTATCGAATGAATTCAAATCTTGATGGTGGCGGCGGGTTCGCGCTGCTAGCAGTCTACGCACTGCGCGACTTCGCTCCAGACTGCTTGCGGCACGTACTTGCACCATTCCACGCACGCGAGCGCGAGCGCGAGCGCGAGACCGGCGTATCTGTATCGAGAGAGCATGTCGTGCGTTTCTGGTTTGTTTTCGTGAGCGATGTGCGTTCGTGCGTTCGTGCGCGCGTTGAAGTGAGGTTGGCGCGTACGGGAGCACGTGAAACCTCTTACTCACATCCACTATGGGAGCATGTGAAACCTCGTACTCGCTATTGTACTACTCGCTATTCACTACTGACGACACCGAACGCGCGCGTAAACTTTTCCCCCACGCTCGAGTCGACGACTAATTCTGATCCTCTCCACGGCATCGCGTCCGCGGGAATGATCACGCCGGTGGCCCAGAGAAATAATCCGTCGGGATGCGAACCGTCTTCGCCCGCGAAGGAGTAGCGCGCGTCGCCGAGAATGGGACATCCGAGCGCTTCCTTACTGTGCCTTCGAAGTTGATGCGTGCGTCCCGTTTTCGGATAAAAGTCAACGAGCGTCAGTGCGCGTCCATCGCGCTCGCGCGCGTCGACGACGACGTACTCGGTCGTCGCCTCGAGCCCGCCGACGGGCTGGTTGACGACGCCCTCTCGCGTCTCCAACCGACCTCGCAAAATCGCTCGATACCGCTTTTTTATTCGTCTCTCCGCGAACGCCCTCGACAGCTCCTTCATCGCCGCGCGCGTCTTCGCGCACACCAACAACCCACCAGTTTTCTCGTCCAGTCTGTGCACGGGTCTCGGCTTCCCCAGCGCCCCGCCGGCGCCCGCCGGCAGCCCCTCGCACGGTCGCAACACCGCCCGCAGCGCGCTCTCCGCGCTCCACCCTCTCGACGTCTCCGACCCTCTCCCCACCGACACCACATCATCCGGTTTCACCACGATCGCGCAGTGCGCGTCCTCGTACGCGACCGCGACGTCATCGTACGTCCCGAGCGCGCGCTCTCTCGCGCCCTCGCGCGCCGCGAGCGCCGACCCCGCCGTCGGCTCGCGCACCTCCACCACGTCCCCGGCCTCGACCAAAGTCTCGCACGTCCCTCGCGAGTCGTTGACGTGGACGAAACCTCGTCGACACGCGCGCTTGGCGCTCGTGCGCGTGTCGTAGACGGAGGGAAGGGCGTCGCGAAGGGCGTCCGGGAGCGGGCGCGGGGCACCGCTCGCGTCGACGTCGAACCGCCACGCCGTCGTCCTTCGCGCGCGCGCTCGCGCGGAGGGTGGCGACGCGATGTCGTCCGAGCCGTGCGAACGACGCGTCGCGCGCGCGCGCGGTGCGGACGACGGCGTCGTGGACGTCGTGCGCATTCTGAGGTGACGAATCGATCGATCGATGGAACGGAACGGAACGGAATGGAATCCTCAGAGCGCGTCGCTCGCGACGCGAGGACGAGATGGGTGCGCTCGCGCGCGCGGTGGATAAAGTCGCCGCCGCCGGCGCGAGCGCGATGCGAATGAAGGCGAGCGCGGGGGCGAGCGCGGGGGCGAACGGGGCGCCCAATTCTTTGCGAGAGACAATCGCGAGCGCGATGACGCGCGGTGGCGGCGCCGTGGGCGCGAGCGCGGCGGGCGAGGCGGCGGTGAACGCGGCGGTGACGTCCGTGACGAAGGGCGCGGAGGCGGCGTCGACGGCGGCGAGTGCGGAGGGACGATCGCTGATTTGGCGCGCGGCGGCGGTTCATTACGGTTTACTCGCGCGTCTCGCGCGCGTAGTCTCGACGCAGATCGCGGTGGCGACGACGACGACGATGCTGGGGTTCATCATCGGGGCTTTCATGTGCGCGTACTCGCAGCGAGTCGTGAAGAAGCGGTTCGTCGAGGCGTTGGCGAAGATGAGAGGACGGAAAGGCGATCAGTCGGCGCAACTGACAAAGCTCTCGTGGCTGGAGAGCAGAAAGCTGAAGATGGGGAAGGATCGCGAGCAGCAAGAAGTCTTACCGCTCGCTGATGAGTTTAAGAAGCTGTTTAGCATGCACGCGCCGAAGTGGACGTCGGATTCGTCGTTCAATCGCGTGCACTGGTTGAATAGAGTCATCGACGCGATGTGGGCGCACATCGACACCGGCGTGAGTAGGACGGTGAAGGAGAGCGTGGAACCGACGCTGCGAGAGTTGGCGCCGTCGTGTGTGACGTGGATTGGATTTGAAAAGTTTACACTCGGTCCTCGCGCGCCGACGCTTTCGGGAATTCGTTCTCACAACTCGCACATGGAGAATACGATTTTGGACGTCGAGCTCACGTGGGCGTCGGATTGCGAAATCATCGTCTCTGTGTATTTTTTCGGCCTCCGTTTGCCGATCACGCTCCGCCAGCTACAAATCAAGGCACTGTTGCAGGTGACGCTCGATCCACTGGTGGACATCATGCCTTGCTTGGGCGCCATCGAGGCGTGTCTGATGGGAATGCCCGAGGTGTTGGATTTCGGGCTCTTTTTACCGGGTGGAATCGATCTCATTTCGATTCCGTTCGTGCACAAGATGATGAAGAATATCGTGCGCAACTCTATCTCGACCATGCTCATTTATCCGTACAAGGTTCACATACCGATCATGGAGCACAGCGGAATCGAAAAGGCGTCGACAGGCATCATGCGCGTCAGATTTTTACAGGGCGATAACTTTTACAAGCGCTGCAACTATAGCAAACTTTCGCGAAAGAGAAAACAACGCTCGGGCTTTTTCACGCAAATGCTCAAGTCGGATAATTATTACATAAAGTACTGGACTCGAGAACAACGCGTGTTGACCACTCCGCCGCGTACAGGAGACAAGCCGTCTTGGCAGGGCGTCAACGACACGTTCATTCTGTGCGATCGTGATTCCACGCTGAGCCTGCGACTCGTCAAGAGCGGAGCGGATAGAATCTCCAACTACGGAGAAGTGCAGTTCAAGTGCGGCGAAATCGCCGATCGTGGACCCGGTCCGGTGGTCGTCGAGCTCCCGTTCATCGATCCTGAATATTTTATGAAGGAGTGTCCACTCACCTATCTGAACGCCGCAGATGGTTACACGTACGAAGAGACGATGGAGCGCTTCAAACAAATCAACGAATGGCACCTTCAAGCCGCCAAGGACGCGGACGAAAAGCGTCTCAAGTACTTTTACCGCTGCTTCGAGCAGACAAAGGACAAGAAGAAGAAGGACAAGAATCATCCAACCATCAGGATGGAGGTTGAGTACATCGATACCGGTCCTCCCGACGAGGTGGTTGAGAACTACGAGCAAGGAATGCTAACCGTCGAGCTTATCGAGGGTCGCAACTTGCTTCGCGTCGCAGACCGCCCGCCCAGTCCAGTGGCCATCGTCTCGTGCGCCAAGCAACGATACGTCGGTACCCGCCGCGCAAGCACCTCGCACCCCATCTTCAACGAGCGTCACGTCTTCTACAACGTCTTACCCGACGTGGATCCGCTCAAAATCGAAATCCAAGGCTCGGACGGCGAATCCCTCGGCCACTGCGAGATTGACGTCGACCTCGTGCGTCAAAATGTCTACATGCGCGACGAAGTCAAACTCGAGGGCGTCTCCAAGGGCGAAGTCTTAGTCATTCTCCAGTACTCTCCCATGGCCTCGGAAACCCCGCTCGATCGCACCGCGTCGTGTTAGGGACATGTATCTCACCGAGTCATGATAAATTATCGCCACACGCACCGTCGCGCGCGCTCGTCGATTTCTCGCACGTCGACGCGCGTCCTAGAGGTTCCGAATCGTCACATCATCACACCGCGCCGCGCCCGCGCCTCGACATGCCCCCCGCGGTGCGTCACGACTCTCCCGCTCCCGCGGATGTCACCTTCACCGCGGACGTGAAACAGCGCCTGTTCCACTCCCCCGCGGTCGCCGCGCGCGACATCGGCGCTCAGGGGGACGAACAGACATTCTCGACGCTCGCGAACGAGTCTGACGCGCGCGCGTACGCTCGCGTGCTCGAGCGACGGATGTCGGAGATGGAAGAACAGATGGCCTCGTCGCGCGATGACGCGGTTCGAGGACGGTGCGCGGCGCTGGAGGCCAAGTGCGCGGCGCTTCGAGGGGAGAATGCGCGATTGAAAAAGGCGGCGATGGGAAGAGGGGCGCTGACGGATCTCACGAATGCGAGCGGTCGAGTCGAGTCGACGCCCATGCGAAATTTAAAATCGCGTCTGAGCGAGTCGAACGCGGCGATGGCGACGGAGAAGGCGCTTCGGGAGGATTTGGCGAGAGCGAGAGCCGAGCGAGCGGCGGCCCAGGCGGCGGCGGCGGAGAAAGTTCGCGAGGTGCAAGCGGCAGCCGCGGAGAACGAAGATTGGTTGGTGCGCGCGCTCGAGGTGAAGTCCGTGGAGATGGCAAAGTTGGAGGTGAGACAGCGCGAACTCGGGAAGAGGGTGCAGGAACTGACGGAGTCGCTCGGCGAGGCGTTGGCGACGCTTGACGAACATCGCGCCGAGGCGAAATCCATCATCAAGCGGGAGAAGAAGAATACCAAGGCATTACAAGACAAGTACAAATCGTCGAAACGAGAGAAATCCGAGCTCGCGCAGGAAGTGGCTGATTTACGACTCGCCGCCGCCGAGGCGCTCGAATCCTCTCGCCTTCGATTTTCCTACCAAGGTGCCGTCGAGTCCTCGCTCAAGATGGCTCTATTGGCGCTCGAGTACCCTGACCCCTTCGCCGCCGCGGTTATCGTCCTTTGGCACGCCGCATCGTCCTTGATCCATCGAGGCGGTGTCCTCCGCGTCGTCGGTTTCCTTCCCGCCGCGTCGGCGTCGCCCCTCGATTTCGACGTCTCCGGCTTCGCCTCCCTCTTCCAATCGTCATCATCCGTGTAATCAATACAATCAATTCATTTCACCGTCGTCATCGCGACCGCGCGCTCCGCTCACCCGCCCATTCCCTCGTCGTTTCGCCGACGGCGTCGCGTCCCGCGCGTATCACCCTCTGGGACGCTCGGGGTCGACGTCACGCCCCCATTCGTCGTCCGCACACGTCGGCGCGCGCACGCGTCGCCCGCCCGCGTCGCTCGAGCGAAAGATAATGCTCGCCGTCTCCCGCCCCGCCGTCGCACCGTCCGCGCGCGCGCCCTCCGCGCGCGTCGCGCGTCGACGAACGCCGACGCGATCGACGCCGTTATCCACGAGAGTCCGCGCGGCGGCGCCCTTCATCGCGCGCGCGAGCGGCTCGGACGAGCGCGCCGAGGACGCGCGGCGTTCGATCGACGACGCGTCGAAATCGGGGGACGGCGCGAGCGCGTCGTCGTCGGTGGAGACGACGTTTGAGTTGCGAAGAGGTTCGAGGAGGACGGTGGACGCGGGCGAGGGCGCGAGTCTGAGCACGACGTCGTTCGGTACCATCGGTCTGAGCGTCGGTCTGCCGTTGCTCGCGTATGGATTCTGCGCGTACTTTTCGTTCCTTCCGGGCGCGGACATCTCGGCGTTGATGTTGATTTACGGGTTTCCGATTTCACTCATCGGCTTTGCGCTCAAGTATGCCGAGTTGGAACCGTTGACGTGCGTCACGTACGAGGACGCGCTGCGATTGAGAGACGCACAGACGACGCCCATCTTGACGCAAGTGCGAGGGGACGTGACGCGGTACAGATACGGGGATGAGCAACACTTGGAGGAGGCGTTGAAGATCATGTTCCGCTTCAACCGTCCCGGCGGACTTCGAAGAAACCAAGCCCCCGAACTCACCGGTCTCTCCGAACAAGTCATCAACGATCGCTACGCCCTGTGCCTCGAGTTTGACTCCCCCAAGATGGAATTCACCGATTGGACCGACCGCGTGAGCAAGATTACCTCCTTTTTCGGTCCCGGCGTCGTCGCCGCCGCCACTCGCATCGGCGGCGACGACCACAAGGTTGAAATCGCCCTCATCACCACCGGCGAGGGCGGCGGCGAGATGGAAGACATGGAGGTCTTGCCCCCGCTCGCTCCTGGCATGCCCGCCCGCTACGTCAAGCGCGGTACCGCTTGATTTGTCAATATAGTTTCATCGTCTAAAAAAGCGCGCTCGGCGCCGCGCCCGGCGTCCCCATCCTTCGCCTCGCGTCTCCCCGCGATGGCGACCGATCTGTCCCGATTCGACGACTCGGACGACGACGAGAATGATTTCTTCGCTCGCGTTCGCGCGCGCGAGCTCGCGGACGACGGCGACGGCGACGGCGACGGCGATGCGAGAGAACCGCCGTCATCGAGAACCGCCGCCGGCGACGACGGCGACGACGCGCGCGACGCGACGAGGACGCAGCCCTCCAAGCTCGAACGCGCGAGAGAGAAGAAACGTCGCGCGAAACAGGCGCGCGCGAAGCGACGGAAACTCGAGGGGACGCGCGCGGTGGTTTCGGAGGATGACGCCGCGGGGCCGAGCGGCGACGGCGACGGCGACGGCGAGCGCGAACGCGTGCATCACGGGACGTTCAACGTCGAGGGCATCGTCATGGACGGTGAATTAGTGTTGGTGGATAAAAAGAGCAAGGCGGTGTACTCGTCCACGGAGCGTCTGCCGAACGGGGAACACGTGAGAATCGGGACGTGGGACGAGGTGACGCAGAGTTACGAGTATTGGAAACCCGTCGAGACGACAAAGGACGACGGGGCGAGCGAGGGGAAGCGAATGGCGCTGAATGAGCGCGGGGAGACGATTCCGGCGATATTCAAGGGAGATGCGAAATTGGCGGAGGAGTTCAAGGCGCCGAAGGAGGTGGAACATCCGTTCGAGACGGACGCGGACGACCACTGCGAGACGTCGCCTGAGGCGCACGAAAACGTCGTCAATTTCCTCAAGGCGGCGTGCGGACGGTTGGATAAGAGCCCGGCTGAATTGGTCATCTACGATCCGTACTACTGCGCGGGCGGGACGCGGCGAAATTTGGCGCTCATCGGGTTCACGAACGTCATCAATCGAAACGAAGACTTTTACAAAGTCATCGAAGAGAATCGAATCCCCGAGCACGACGTCTTCTTGACCAATCCACCGTACTCGGCCGATCACATCGAGAAGTGCGTGGCGTTCGCGGCGGAGAATTTAACCGCGCACGGTCGTCCGTACATGTTGCTCCTTCCCTCGTACGTCATTCATAAGGAGTATTACGTTCCGGCGTTGCTCACGGGGGGCTCGCGGGGAAGAGAAAAGGCAAAGGAACTCGCCATGAAGCGCGAGGATGACGAGGAAGGAAGCGACGACAATGAGAACGCCGCCGCCACCGACGATGACGGAAACGATGGCATGAAGATACACGGCGGTGGGAAGAGTCGAGCGCAAATTTTGCCGTTTTATGTCGCCCCGAAGAAGCGGTACTACTATTGGACGCCCAAGGCACTGGTCAAGGCGCGCGCGGCGAATAAGGGTGAAAACGAAGAGAGCGCCAAAGCTCGGCGCAAACGCACGCATGTCGGCGCGCTCGGTGAAAGAACATCTCCGTTCTTGTCGTTTTGGTATTGTTGTTTCGGCGAGAAACAGCGCGACGTTTTGGCATGGCACAAGAAGCTTCCACGCTCCGAGGTGTACGGGTACGTCTTGGCGCGACATCCGAACGATTTACCGCTCGCCGTGTTGGACGAGTGGGATCCCAGACGAATCGCCGCCGTCGAGAAAGCGAAAGCCGACGGCGTAGAACTTCCTCAACTTAGCTCGTACGCCGGTTTCACGGGGGCCTCGAAGACGGGTCCGGCGAAGAAATTCTACAAGTAGGTGCAATACAACATTCGTGCTATCATTATTCATTCATTTTCCATGCCGCACGCGTACACGAGCATCGCTGAGACATCGTGGAAAAGCAAACCACCGATGGGATGTGAGTCTTTACGCCTTAAACCTCCGAGTTGCGAAAACGAGAGCCTCTTTTGATTGCGCGGCTTGCGGTCAGATGTGCGTCTTCGCGGGCGAGCAAGCGAGCGAGACGACGACACGAGCGGCGCACGCACCTTGCACAGACATGGGAAGTTCTGAAATATCTACGGACACGTCGCTCTCGAAAATCTGCAAATCCGCAAGCGACCACAAGAGATTCGGCTCCTCGCTCAAGGCGTACAGCGTGTCCTCCTCCGTTTCGGAACTAAAAATCCGCGTGATGCACCTCCTCGTGCGCGCGATGCGCTCCAACAAATCGTCGCACGTGAGCAAACGAGGCGCATCGTACACCATCCCCGCGATCTTCGTCGCCTTGAAATAGTCTCGCAACGCGAGTAAATTCGCCGTCACCCGTCCGATATCCGTCCCAATAATCTCCGGCGACGTCGCGATGAGTCTCCCGATATCCATCCCCGGCACCCCTCCGACCGCGCGCTCGAGTCTATCGAACTGTACCGCTAATCGCTCCGCGTCTTGATACAGATCATCCATCGCGTACAGCTCCCTGGCGACGCGTTCCGCTTGGATTTCATTCAACCCGCCCCTCGCGCGCAGAAACGCCTCCACGCGCAGGCACTCGATCGCCGCCGCGTCCGCGTCCGCGTCCGCGTCCGCCGACATCCCGCGCGTGAGCTCCATTCGAGCCTGTTCGTTCGCCGCGAGCGTCGCCTCGCGCAAAATCTCGCGCGCCTCGTCCACCGCCGCTCGGAGCTCAGCATCGGTCAGCCGACGTCTCGGCGCGTCGTCCTCCCCTCCCGAGCGTCTCGAGACGACGCGACGCGCGCGAGACGATCGATCGACGCGTCGCCCGCTCGTCGACGCCGTCACCGACGACGCGGTGCGCGCGCGCATGACGAGGCGCGCGCGTGAATGCGGCGAGGCGTCAGTCCGACGCTCGTCGAGTCTCGAAGCGCTCTCACCCGTCGCCTCGGCGTCGGTCGGCGCACACCGAACGGCGCGCGCGCGTTCGTTCGCCGTCACCGTCGCTCGAGCGCGGTCGTCGGGCGAGGCAGCGACGCGGCGCGAGCGCGAGATCGAAATCGGCGGCGCGGGTCCTCTCGATCGATCGAATCCATCGAATCCGTCCTCGCGCGCGAATCGAACCCTCGTCTCTCGTCATGCCGGGCGATGCGAGCGATTCCGCGAGCGATGCGCAATCGGCGGCGCCGCAGTACCCGACCGAGGCGTCGGCGTACGAACTGTTGGAGGAGATCGGACACGGCGTCAGCGCCACGGTGAGCGACCCGACCGTCTCGCGCGTGATTTCGACCGTCTCGCGCGAAGCGTGGACGATGCGAAGGCTTTGGGAGCGTAGATACTGACCTCGATCTCGCGTTTCGCGACCGACGCAGGTGTGGAAATCGAGGTGTAAGACGACGGATGAGATTGTCGCGGTCAAGGTGCTGGATCTCGAGGAACACGAGCCCGAACACTTGGACGAAATCAGACGCGAAGCGCAGACGATGAGCATGCTCAGTCATCCGAATTTGGTCAAATATTACTGTTCTTTCGTGCACGAGTCCTCTCTTTGGGTGGTGATGCCGTTCTTGGCTGGTGGTTCCACGTTGAACTTGATGAAGTGGTCGCACCCCGGCGGCTTCGAAGAACCCGTCATCGCGTGCATAGTCAAGGCAGCGCTCAAGGCGTTGGATTACTTTCATCGAAATGGGAACATTCATCGAGACATCAAGGCTGGGAACATCTTGGTCGACGCCGACGGCGCGGTGAAGCTCGCTGATTTCGGCGTGAGCGCGTCGTGTTGGGGCTCGGGCGGTCGACCGCGAACGAGGCTCACCTTCGTCGGTACGCCGTGTTGGATGGCGCCCGAGGTGATGGAACAAGAGAGTGGGTACGATTTTCACGCCGATATTTGGTCCCTCGGGATCACGGTGTTGGAACTGTGCCACGGGCACGCGCCGTTTTCAAAGTATCCACCCATGAAGGTTTTACTCATGACGTTGCAAAACCCCGCGCCGACGCTCGAGGAGAAGCAAGCCGACGGGAGACACTTTTCTCGCGCGCTTCGCGAGTTCGTCACTCTGTGTCTGCAAAAGGATCCGTCCAAACGACCGTCCGCGAGCAAGCTGCTCGAACACAAGTTTCTCAAGGAGGCGAAAAAAGCGGATTGGCTCGCCAAGACGCTGTTGGATAACATTCCGTCGCTGGGCGAGCGCACGCGCATGCTCGCCGAACGCGAGGCGCGAAGACGTAAGGAATCGAACGCGGAGGGCGAGGAGCAGGCTGAAGCTGCGTCGAACGAAGCGTACAAACACGGTGTCTCTAACTGGAACTTTGACGTCGAAGAGCTCAAGGCGCAGGCAGCGTCCATGGACGATCCCACCGTCGCCGAATCCGACGCCCTCGCCGCCGCCAACGCGCTCGATAACCTGAACCTCGGTTCGGATAAGAAGGGCGTGGAGAAAAAAGGTCGATTCGAGATCATCACCGAATCCTCGACCCCCGACCAACCTCAAGAGCAATCACAAACGTCGCAACCCGTGCAACGTCGCGGTCGTTTCGACATCATCGAGGAGTCGAAGGGTGCCAGTCGCAGTGTCTCCCCGAGTCGCACGGGTTCGCCCGCGCTGTCTCGTCAGAAGAGTGTATCCAAGGGCCCGGTACAAAAGGGTCGCTTCACAGTGCACTCGGACGGCGATACTTCCAAGATGGGCGTCGACCTTCGTCACTTTTCCGAAGCCGTGCAGTCGGCGTCTTCGCTACACAACGTGCTTCGCGATCTCTACGAACAGGCGCGCGCACAGGAATCCGCTATCGAGGAATTACAGGATGAAAACGCGCGACTCCGCGCCAAGATTGCAGAACTCGAACGTTAGACGACGCGCGCGCGCCAATGTATCACTATCACACCGCTATTGTTTTACTCCCCCGGAATCATTGAATACGACCATCCCGGTTCCCCTCGCCACGCCATCACCATCACCAACGTCGAGTACCCTCCCGCCATCGCGCACATCGACCCCACCACCACCAACGCCGTCGACGTCCCTCGCTCGACGTCGTCGCGCAGCTCCACCGCGCCGACGGCGTAGAGCGCGTACGTCGACAACATCACCGCCCCCGCCACCAACAGACACGGACCGAGGACTTTCGTCTTGAGCGACAAATCGCCGTACGCGCGCGCGTTTCGCAGTTGCCGTCGCGCGCGCGCGCGCGTCGACGCTCGCGACGTCGTCGTCGAGCCCATGGCTCGAATTAATCCATCTTCATCGTCATCATCTTCATCGTCCTCCTCCTCGTCGTCGTCGCGACGATCCGGCGCGCGAAACTGGTCCTCGTGCATCGGCGTCGACTCGCGCTCGACGACGTAGTGCCTCGATCGCGGCGACGGACGCCTCGACATGATGCCCTCTCGACGCGTCTCGGTGTGATGAATCATCGAATCAATCATTCACCGACGCGCTCTCACCGTGGTCGTCCGCGCCGCGTCCTCGCGTCGAACGCGCCGTCGACGCGCGTCGACGCGTCTGTTTTTTGCGACTCGCGGTGTGTCTCCTCGTCCACGTCTCTTCGCGCGTTTCGCGCGCGCGCGGTGTCGAGGAGGATGAAAAAACGCATCGCACGGACGCCGACGCCGACGCCGACGCCTTCGCGCCGCCGTCGACGCGCGCGGTGTCCGATGGAAACCTTCCCGAGGTCATCGCGTCGTCGAAGTCTCTCTCTCTCTCGGAATCGTGCGACGCGCGGACGGCGTACGGTGAGACGGTTCACGTCGCATCCATCGAGCCTCGCGGGGAGGTCTCGGCGGCGCCGCCGCGGACGCGCGGGACGCGGACGTTTGTAGACGCTCGTACGCGCAGAGGACGGTATTTGAAGACGACGGCGTCGCGCTGGATGGTGCACGGAGGGACGAAGGCGCACGAGGAGGGGGTGGAGGCGCTGTTGCGGGCGGGGGCGGACGCGACGCCGCGGAACGAGGAGGGCGCGACGGCGCGGGACGCGGCGCGCGCGTTCGCCGACGGCGAGTACAGGAGGAACGTGTTGCGAATGTTGGACGCGCGCGATGGGGGGAGAGGGAAGGAGAGCGTTGGGGGGTGATGGTGAGTTGTGAATCAATCGTGAGATGGGGGGTGGGTGTTAGTTTCGCGCGGAGCGGGCGCGTCGAGGCGACGGTTGACGCGCCAAAAATAGTTTTATGGGCGCGCGACTCCGCGACGCGTGGTCGGGCGTCGAGATGGAGGTGAACGCGACGCCTCGAGGGGCGGTTGAGTGTATGACGTTGGTGGATCTTCCGAGCATGACGGCGCGAGATCCAGAGGTGCGTAGACGGTTTTAGTGAGACGGATGAGTTATTCTCGGCGCGCGCGACTCGGACTCGGACTTCGCGTCTTCCCTCGCTGACTCTGCTCGTCTCTCCTCGTCGCAGGCGTCCGTGAAACCGAAGACGCAATCATTACATTTCGTCAACGGCTACGCCATGCCTCGCGACGGTTCGAATGGCGTCGACGTCCGACTCGCCGACGCGTTCGCCGGCGCGCCGGCGCGCGTCGACGCCGAGGCGTACGAGCCCGCGTTTGTCAAGACAAACAGTCTCGTCCTGCGATTCTACGTCTATTTCGTCGAGCGCGTGGAGAACAGTCAAACGGAAACCACGCGGCATCGCAAGTGCGTCTTGTACTACTTTCTCTCCGACGGGTCCATCAAAATCATCGAACCGCGAGAGGCGAACAGCGGTTTGACGCAGGGTGCGTTTCTCAGGCGACACGTCGTCGAGGGCGTGACTCTGCGAGACTTAAACGTCAACACGATCGTTACCGTGTACGGATTCACATTTCACATCTATCGGTGCGATGAGTTCACGCGCGAATACCTCGAGCGCGCGGGCGTGGATGTGCCCGAAGACGGCGCCGCGCCGGAGGACGACGCGGCGGCGAGGCGCGGCGATGCGTCTCGCGTCTCGAGACTCCCGACTCGTAAAAAGGATGCACGAGGCAAGTTTTTGACGCACGATAAGCAAGTGTTACGATTCTACTGCGTGTGGGACGACGCGTCGATGCACGGCAACCGCCGACGGTTTGTGCTTTCGTACTTTCTCATCGACGATACGGTGGCGGTGACGGAGACGCCGCGCGTAAAGGGCGGTCGCACCGGCGCCTCCACGATACTTTTACACCGGTCCCGTCTCCCGCTTCGCGACGAAGACGCGTGCGCGAGAGGTCTCGCGAACGGTGATTACGACTACGTCACCGCGGAGGACCTGCGCGTCGGCGGCGTGGTTCGCGTGTACAAGCGCAACTTTTTCATATACGACGCCGACGCGTTCACAAAGTCGTGGTATCTTCAAACCTACCCGTCCGAGTATTCGGAGGAGGATTTCATCCCGCGCGACGTCTCTGAGCCGGAAGAGCGCGCGGTGGCGCACAGAATTCCCGCGCACATCGGTCTCGCCATCGGAAGCGAGGAGGACTCGTTACAGAATTGCGTGTCGCTCGTCCCCAAACCGCCGCGAAAAGACGTCGCATGTGGCGAAGACGTCCTTCAATTTCGCGCCGAGATGGTGTCCATCGGAGACGGCGACGTCGTGGACGAATTCGACGCGTCGCGTCAATTCGTCGTTCGTTTCCACGTCGGCGATAAGACGCTGTCGATATTCGAACAAGCGTCCAAGGAGTGCGCGTCGAGTAAATTTCTCGAACGCGCGCGCGTGAAAAAACCTGTCGATGCATCGTCTTCCGAGCATTCGTCGTTGTCGTCCTTTTACGACGTCTCCGATCTTCGCATTGGCGTCACGCTCGAGATTCACGCTCGAGGGTTCAAACTCACGGACATGGACGAGTACACCCGTCGTTTCCTCGCCCGCGCGTGAGTGCGTACGACTGCACGCTATCGTCATAGCTGTCGCTCGATGAGCGGCACGCGCTCGAATCCAAACATCGTCTGAAAATCTGTAATGCAATCGCCGCGTTTCACGTGATGATTCGCCCCGCTACTGATTCCCGCCGTGTTCATCCCACCAATCTTCGCCTTGGTGTAGTACCACAGACTCGCCGGCGCGTACACTGGCGCCTGACGCGTGATGGCGGCGATTAAAAATTGCATCGCGATGTCTTCGCAATTTCCTCCACCCTTATCTATGTACTCTCGCACGCCCTCCGGTAAGTGTTCCTTGTACAGCGTGAGATACTTTCGATCCATGAACGCCGCCTTGGTCAACACGATGCTGTACCGCCCGCGCCACCACAACTCGAACTCGTTGGCGATGTACCGCCACGAACATCCATCCGCGGGCGTCTTGGCCGGCGCGTGCAATCTCGCGTAAAATCCCACCAACGTCTCGGGATGTTTCCTCCACAATTTAAACCCGCTTCGTAACGTCCCACACGGGATTCGCACGTCCTCGTCGACGTTAAACACGGCGCGCGCACGTAAATCATCGATGGGTTCGAATCTATTCTGTATACTCGTCGATCCCACGTGCGCCTCGTACTTTACCAGTCCCAGTCGACGTTTGGCGAAAAACGCGCCGTCGTCGTCGTCGGGAGTCGGCGGATCCGTCTGTTCGCTCCAGACGACGCGAATTCCACGCACATCGCGACACTTGGCGTAGTGTTTAATCGCCCTCTTCAACAGATCCGGCCTCTTGAACGTGTTCAATAAAATCTCAAACGCGTCGTCGTCTTCGTCGTCCCGGCTCGCCGTCGCCATCGCGTCCGCCCTCTTCCTCACCCCCTCCACGTCCCACGTCCCCGGTGTCTCCGCGCACGCGCCGTCACCATCGACGCGCGTCGAGAGCATCGATCGAGTCCCACCGCGCGACGCCGCGACGACGCACGCGAGGGCGAACGCGGTCGCGATGACGTGCCGTCGCCAACGTCGTCGAAAAGATGCCGACGGGCACGCGATCGCGTCTCGCGCGCGCGTCCCGCGCGCCCTCTCGCCCGCGAGCGTCGGAGACGGCGAAGACATCGCGCGTCGCGTCGCCGTCGGGACGTGCGCGCGAGACGCCGACCGCGGGCGCATGCGCGAGGCGCCGAGTCGCGCGCGCGAGAGACTTCAAATCATGTCGTCGTCCGAGGACGAGGACGAGGACGAGGACGCCGCGCGACGCGCGATCGCGGGGCTCGGGAAACGAGCGACGTTCATACGGGCGTGCGAGACGATCGCGCGGTGCGCGAGACGCGGGGAGACGCGCGAGACGGGTGCGAATGTCGACCGTTCGAAGGAGACGCTGGGACGCGCGGTGACGAAGATTTCGTCGACGCTGCGAAGCAGATACGGCGCGGACGCCGTCGAGGCGTGGGCGAGCGGTCTTCGCGCGTGTGAGGCGTGCGCGGAGGCGCTGGGGGACGAGGAGGCGGTGGAGGCGGTGGAGGCGTTGCGCGCGTCGACGCCGACGGCGAACGCGCGCGAAGACGCGGACGCGGGACGACGGAAAGCGACGACGACGACGACGCGGGAGGGGGAGGAATTGGAAGAGGAGGTTCGTGATTTGACGCTCGGGGGACGAGCGCTGCGAATGCTGTTGGAAGCGCGGCGACGAGCGTCGTCGGAGGAGGCGGAGGCGCCGGTCGACGAGACGGCGGCGGCGCGAACGCGAGCATCGGCGGCGACCGTGAGCGTCGAGGCGTTACAGTTTCGACGACCGACGTCGATGGAGAGCGAGACGGCGTGCGCGATATGTTACGAAGGACTCGAGTCGGCAAACGGGGGGCGGGTGGTGACGATGCCGTGCGACGCGTCGCACGTGTTTCACGAGGGGTGCATAAAACAATGGTTGTTGGGACACGACGACTCGTGCCCGCTGTGTCGTCGAGCGTTGCCGGTGTGGCTCGGTCGTCCACAGTATTCTTGACGCGTTATCACGACTACAGCGCTTGTACATTGTAATTGTATAACATTTCTAATCCACCACCGGCGTCACGCCGCCGCGTCTCGAGTAAACTTTTCAACCGCTCTCGCCGCCTCCGCTTCTTTTTCAAAGTACCCGAGCTGTTTCTTTTTCCCATTCACCGTTATCTCCGCGCGCCACTTCACGGTGACGTTCCCATTCTTCCATCTGTGCTCGTACCTTCGAACGCCCTCGTGTTTGCTCGTCGATTTGCCGCCGTTTTTCCTCGTCTTGAGCGACGCCAAGCTGTCCCTAAACTTGTCCAAACTTCCCTCCATCCCTCGCATCGCCGGATCGTTCGCGTACTTTCTCGCGCTAAAATTCGTCGTCGCCGCCTCTCCTCGCAGCGTGATGGCTGCCCTATCGTACGCCTCCGCCGCCTCGATCTCCGCCGCGTACGTCCCGACGCTCAGCGACTCGCCTCCGCTGTAAATCTCCGCTCGATATTTACCCGTTCGGGCGTCTTTCGTCACCCCTCTATACTCACTGTGCGTTCGCCCCTCTCTCTTCGCGCCGTACTCTCGACGGAGATCGATCAGGGTGTACGAATCTCTCGACCATCTCGCGCGTTCGCTCGCGTCGTACCGGGACGCTTTGAAATTCTTCGTCTCCTTCCCGATGACGATTCTCGCCCGGTCGTGCATCATCGCCGCGTCCTCGGCGCGGTCGAACGCGCCCAACGCGTGAGTTTTTCCATCGCACCACACGAAGGCTCGATATCGGCCCGCGGGACGGGCGACGACGCCGCAGAATCGTCGACCGTCGGCGTCATCCGCGCGGGGACGCGAGCACGGGTCGGCGGGCGCGGTGCGTGGACGCGGCGCGCGCGAGGCGCCGGGCGCGGACGAAGACGACCGTGGACGTTTCGTCGACCTCGCGCGCGCGGTGGACGCGCGCGGGGCGGGCATGGCGACGGCGTGTGCGGAAGGGGAATGCGCCGAATGGAGAATCGGATGAGCGCTCGCGGGAAACGAGAGCGCTTTTTCGACGCTCGCGGTGATGACGCGCGACTCTGAACATTGTAATGGTTGTGTAAAGAAATTACAGTCGCGCGGGTGGGTTCGCTCGCGCACTCACTGGTCGTCGTCGTCGTCGGCCTCGTCCATGGCGCGACGAACGCCGCGAAGCGCGAAGGCGGCGGCGGCGAGACCGAGAGAACCAGCAAGCGAGAGCGCGAATTTGCTCTCGCCGCCGCGCTCGTCTCGGTCGAGAGCGGCGCGGGACGACGCGCGATGTGAGTGCGTCGCCTTGGCGTGGGCGCCGGATCTCGGTGGCTTGGCCACTCGAACGGAGAGTTCGTATCTCGGTTCTTTGGCCGGGTCCACCGCCGGAAGGCGATCGAGGAGTGACCGCGAAGGAATGTAGAGAATCTGTCCGGGATGGAGGTTCAGGCAGCGCGTGCGAGGATCCGGTCGCAAATTGTTGTAGCGAGCGAGATCCATCACGCTGATGCCGGCTATGCTGGCGATGTCGAATAAATTGTCTTGCGGCTGTACGATGATCGTAGCCGGCTTGGCGAGAAGCTCGCTTTCGTATGCCGGAGCCATCGCGTCGGCTCGCTTGATTTCCTTCGTCAGCATCAACTTTCGTTCGTCCCGATTCATGGATTCGGCCACGGTCGGCGCGACTTCCACGGTTGGAGCCTCGGGGCTGAGAACTTTTCTCGGCCGCGACGCGAGCTTCCTGTTTCGCAACAACGGCGATATGAGTTGCTTCGCACCCGTGACACCGGTGGCGGCGACGCCTTGCACGCCGTGCACTCCGCCTGCGATGTGCGTCTTCACTTCTCGCGCGCAGTGCACGAGATTAGATCTCGCATCTCGAAGCGTGCTCACGCCGCCCTCCGTGGACGAGTGAAGCTTGTTGACGATGCTGCGTTGGTGCTCGGCAACTGAGTGCACGAAATCCTTCACACGGGGCTTCACAGACTGCACCACGGGCCAATTTTCAACCGTCCGTTCGATCGTCTCGAGCTTCTCCTTGATCTTTTTCGTCGTTTCTTTGGGTACCAAATCGTTCAGGGTCTGATGAAGCGATTTCTTCGGTGACGCGTCCTTCGCCTCCTTCGTCGCGTGGCCACTCTTCTTCTCCTCCCTCACCATCGCGTTCGGCTTGGTCGCGTCCGCGCGCGTCTTCTCCTTCACGCTTCGCCTGGAATCGACGTTCGCATCGCCATCACCGCGATTCATACCCTTATCGACGAGCGTCTTGACGCCCGCCAGAGTGGCGCGCTTGGCGTCGTCTAAACTCTTCATCACCTCGCTCACCTTGTCCTTCGCACCTCGCGTCACCGCAGACGAATTGTGGGTCTTCAATTTGTCTATACCAGCCTCTACGTGCGCTCTTCCACCCTCGGCGAGCGCCTTTGTCTTCAGCATGGCCCTCGTCGTCGCCTCGGCGCCGCGCCTCCTCGCCGCTGAGAGCGACCGTTCGCTCGCTCGCTTCGCCATCCCTAATCCGGTCCCGGCCACGCGCGTCGTCAGCGCGAACGACGCCCACGCGGTGGCGAAAAACATGTCTGCGAACGCTCGCAACTCGCACCGGACCCCTTTCACGACTCCTCGCACGCCGTCGGGAAGTTTCTGCTCCACGCTGTTCACGTACACGTTCCCGCACAGCGCCAGCCCCGCCGCCGCGCCCTCTTTCCACGCCTCCACGAGCGCCACCGCACCCTCCGGCGAAGATTTCACCGCTTTCTCCGCCCCTCGTCGTCTTCTGCGCTCCCGCGTAGTCGTCGTCGGCTCGCTCGCCGCGCGCCTCGACGTCCCCGTTCCCCTCGGCTCTCTCCCCCCCCCGCCGCTCGTCTCCGTCGTCCCCGCGCCCGCCTCCTCTGACTCGGAATTTCGTGGAGGAAACCGCTTCACCGAACCGCGCTCGCGCTCGCCCTCATCCACCGTCGTCGACGCGTCCGCGCTCGATCGTCCGCCGCCGCGCGCCGTTCCCGGATTATGTCCATCCTCGACGTCCCGTCGCGTTTTCGCCCCGCGCGCGCCGTCCGTCGATCCAGATTCGCGTCCATCGCGATCGTTCCCGTCTCCGCGCATCGTTCGCGAGGTCACGCGCGCGCCGAATCGTCGGCCGCGTCGCGCAGTCGCGTCGGGACGCCGGGCGGGCTCGGACTCAACGGACAGTCGGCGAATGGGCGAGGATGATCGAATCGGGCGCGCGGACGGCGCCGCAGACCGAGTCGCGCGCGAGAGGCGACCGCGGTGGGGAGAGAAACGTACGCGCGACGCCCGAGCGGCGACGAATCCGCTCGACGCGCGTCGACGTCGACGACGAAGGGTCGGCTCGCTCGTTCGATTGGAATTGGCATTCGATTGCGACGGTGTGAGCGCGCGCGACGATGTCGTACTCCGCGAGAGAGCGAGACGCCGGTCACGACGTGGAATCGCAGGAATCCGTCGTTCGGACGTACTGCGAGGGCGGAGGGAATCCCGTGATCGCGCTGTTGCTGTCACCGTTCGTGTTGGTGTTCAACGCGGTGAATGCCTACTTGCGGCCGTGCGTGGGCTCGTACGCGCGTCTGTTGTTGACGAAGAGCTTCTCCACGGTGTGCTGCTGTTTGGTCGGTTGCATACGGTTTAAAGATAAAAAGTGGTGCGGTGACGCGGCGTTGGGTGCGAATTCGGAGCATCGTGGGTGCGATTGGGTGCGCGTGACGGAGCTGCGCGAGGGAACGGAGGACAAGCCGATGGTGTTGTATCAGGGCGACATCGAACCGAGAGATTGCGTGCAAGGACAGCTCGGGGACTGTTGGCTCGTCTCCGCGTTGGCGTGTCTCGCCGAGTATCCGGGTGCGGTGAAGCAAGTGATTTTGAATCGTGAGAAGAGTCTTCGAGGAAAGTATCGGGTGCGATTTTACGACGGCAAGGCCAAGCGCTGGGTTGTCGTCACCGTGGATGACTACATCCCGGTGTACAAGGGCACGAACAAGGCCATCTTCATGCAACCCAACAACAATGAGTTCTGGCCTCTCATAATCGAAAAAGCCATGGCCAAGTTTATGGGGAGTTATTCCGCCTTGGATGGAGGCTTTGGAACGTGGGCGACGCACGCGTTGACGGGCGATCACGTTTTCTTGCTCAAGAAACAATTCGTGGGCATCTGGCGCCGGCACAACATGAAGTTCATCGGCAAACCCGGCGATGGCGGAAAAAGAGATCGAATCTACCATCAAGAGGTCGAAGAAGACATCGCCAAAGATAAGTTATTCAACATCTTACTGCAGTACAGCGACATCCGGTCTCTCATGGCGGTGTCCAGAATGGACAAGAACGGCGAGACCAAGGACGCGTCCACCGGTTTGGTGAGCGGTCACTTATTCTCTATCATGACCGTGCGTTGGGCCGGCCGTGCTTGGGGCGTCGGCGGCAAACGCTTCGTCAAGATTCGCAATCCGTGGGCGACGTTTGAGTGGAAAGGCGCGTGGTCCGACGGCAGCAAGGAATGGGACGAGAATCCTAAAATCGCAAAAGAACTTGGTTACGTGAACGATCGCTCCGATGGCATCTTCTGGATGGAATTCAGCGATTTCTGTAACTTTTTCAACCAAATCGCCGTGTGCGATCGCACCACCAAACGTGATTTGACGCTTCAGTACGATCACGATCATAGGTATTGTGGTCCCCTCGTCGGTTGCGTCACCGGTTGCGCGTGCTTCTGGTGCGCGTGCCAAGGTCCGTTGACGCTGTATTGCGGACACAAGTCTTCCGAGGATACGCGACAGGCGAAAGTGTGCGGCTGCGTCGCGGTCGCTAACGATAAATAATAATGATAACGCGACGCAATCGAGCGTTGTATTACAGATGAGCTCGCCACGTGACGTGAGTGAATAATTTTTATGTAATTTAAATGGTCTGAATGCTCATTAAAGAATGCTCGAAATTGAACCGTCACACCACTCACGGAAGAGAGTACGTACCCGGTTTATCGAACGTGTACTCCGCCTGTTGGTTCTTTTGTACAACAAACCCACGGAGGGCATCGATTTCGGGCGCCTTCTTCCCAACCGCCTTAAACTGCCAACCCTTATTGTTCACCTTCAATCCATCCACCGTGACTTGCGCGCCTTCGCACGCCTTGATGATGAGCGTACCTTCAACCTCGACGTTCTTCAGGTTGACGCCGGAGCCTTCGACGATCAACGTGCTCTTCGCCCCCACCTTGACGGTGCCAACCTTCGGCTTGAGTTCGTTGAACGACGTGGCAAAGTTGGGGCCCAACACGACTCTAGGACCCATCGGCAGCTTCATGCCGTTAAACTCAGCATCGGACACGGCATCGGGGATATCCGCACCGGCGAGGCGCAACATATTGGCGCACGATTCGTAAAACTCAAACTCACCGCTTGTCGCGGTGTGCGTCGGTCCACCAGATTTGAATTTCGCCAATCCATCCGCGGGCGAGTTTTTAACCGGGCTGTAACCGATCCAGTTGGCAAAAACAGTGAAACCAACTCGAGACTTGGCGCTAAGGCTCTTCGGGTAATCTTGCATCATGCACTCCAGGCGCGTCGGAGACTTGAAAGCAGTCTTCGTTGCATCCTTATACTTTGGGTTGACGAATTCTTCAATCGTGCCGCCAGTCTTGTTCAATTGTCTCGCGTACTCCGGAAGGCTCACGATGAGCTGGTTGATGTTACCCGGGAACGGGGAGAACCCTGTCGCGTCGTTGACGTCTCCCTCCGGACTCGTCGTCGCTCGGAGCAACGGATCGAGTTGGTTGTACTCGACGTTGATGGTCATCTTGCGACCATCCTTGTGCGTGAGCAAAGAAATCGCCCCGACCGCCTCCTTCGCCTTTCTCGGAACGCAGAGGGAGTTGAAATCGAGGTTCATCGACTTGGAGACACCGAGCGCGCCCGGGATGACTCGGAAGACGAGAGAGTTGGTGTCTTGGAAAAAGACGACCCACTTCTTGCCTTGGCTCATCCACTTGGACAGCAAGCCGCTCGTGTGTAAGAGAGAGTGCACGTCACCGTGACCGTGCGGCTTGAGGGCGAGCTTGTAAGGATTACCATCCTTCAGCGCCAAGTGTGCGTCGTTATCCATCAAACACGGCACCTTCTCTTGCTTCATGAGCGTGATTTGATCCTTGGACGCGCCAAAGTAGTTGTTACGCTCGAGCAAATCGAGCGTCATCGCGTGCGTGTCCTCCGAAGTCATGATCGCAAGAGGAATCGGCGTCACCTTACGCGCCGGAGCTGAACCACCGAAGCATCCGCACCCACCGGTCGGTCCATCTTCCTCAGCGCGACGATTTTGCAACGCCAAGATGTTCTTGACGTAGAGCTCCAGGTAGCACGAATCCGTCGAGCGCTCCACCGGCAACTCCACCTTGATACCAGAGTACCCCAATCGTTCACCGAGACCGCCCGCCACGAGCACGAAACACGTCTGTTCCGCCTCTCTCATGCCGATCTTCTCCAAAACGTCGTGCTGCGCGGATCCGTACTCCACCGTCTTCCCCGTGGGCACGCTCGGCGTCCACCCCTCGAATGGATTCTTCCCATCCTTCGAATCTCTCAGCAACGCGCGCGCGTTCTCGATGTACTTGGCCACTCCGCCCGGATACCCAGCGTTCGCCGCGAGCAATTGCTCGGCGAACGCCGCCTTGGCGTCGACGTCCGCCTCGACGTCGGCGCTCCACTCGTCGAACAGATGTCGTTGGTCGAGGTCGATCAACTTTCGCATCACCGCCGCGGCGTCGCCTGAAATCTTCCCAGCGCTCGCGTGGGCGTCGATCATCTTCTTCGCGTCGTCGTCGCTCATGTCGCTCGAGCGTCCGCGTCGCTCGCGCGCGCGTCGAGTCTCGATGTCGCGTCTATCCGAAACTTCCAATCCGAGATACGGAAATAAAAACCTTTTGTTTTGAGTCATGAACCCTGGTTTTGTACCTCCGGGAAGTCTCAAATACACGAACGCGCACATGGTATTGAAATGATCAAAATATGACACGATCGACTGGATCGAACGTCACATCGCGCGCGCGACTCGCGTCGATCCGCACACGCTCGCGCGCGGTCGGCGACGCACGAACGCGAACGCGAGCGCGCCCATCGACGCCGGACGTTCGAATTTCTCGTTCCACCCTCTTCGCGTCGACGTCTCGTCGGTGTCGTCGCGTGGAATCGCGCGACATCTCGCGACAGGTGGGCGCTGGATTTTTGAAATCGCGATCGAACGCGCGACCGTCTCGCGAGGCGGGAGACGACGACGACGATGACGACGGAGCCTGAGACGAAACGCGCGAAGACGTCCGATGACGTCGACGCCATGGAGACGGACGATAAGGAGAACGTCGCGATGGAGGTGGAGACGAAAGGGAAGGGTGGGAATCTGAGCGGAGCCGTCGTGCGGCGAAAAATGAGAGACTATTACAAGCGACATTATCCGGCGGAGATGTTGTTCGAGTGGTTGGCGCACGGAAACGATAAGAAACACGACAAGGTGGATAAGTCGTACCCGAATCGTCGAGAGTTTTGCTTCGTGTTGAATAAGGATGACGGAGGGGAGATTTTCGCGAGGTATCAGTGCTTCGCCGACGCGAAGGAGTTTCACAAGGCGGTGAATGACCAACAACCGGCGCGCATCGAGTTTGGAATGGTGTGTAATCGCAGGCCAAAGGAGAGAATGAGTGTGGATTTGAAGCCGGTGGAGCGGGAATTGGTGTTTGATATCGATATGACGGATTACGACGACGTGCGTACGTGTTGCTCCAAGGCAGACATTTGCGGCAAGTGTTGGCCGCTCATGACGGTGGCATTGAAGATTTTGGACGCGGGCTTGCGGAAAGATTTCGGATTCAAGCACCTGTTGTGGGTGTATTCCGGTCGTCGTGGTGTGCACTGCTGGGTGAGCGACGAGCGCGCAAGAAAATTGACGGATGAGACGCGTTCGGCAGTGGCGGAATACTTCGCCGCGGTGAAGGGCCAGGGACGCTCCCGCTCGGTGGCGAAAATGTCGCCGATGCATCCGTCCCTCAAGCGCGCGTACACCGACGTCTTGGAGAAGTATTGGGTGGAGACGTACCTTCCGAATCAAGAGATTCTCACCGACCAAGCGAAGCTCGATCAAGTCCTCGAACTCATCAACGACGAAGGCATTCGTGAGGATCTTCGCGACGAGTTTTCCTCTTCGAGAAACAACGCCAAGTCGGTCGAGCGCTGGCAAGTCATCGTGGACACGGTCAAGAAGGCGCTTCAGAAGCAGAAAGGAAAGAACTGGAAGCTCGAGGGTAACCTCGAACAAATCATTTTCTGGCACATTTACCCGCGCGTCGATATTGAAGTGTCCAAGCACATGAATCACTTGTTGAAGGGTCCTTTCTGCGTGCACCCGAAGACGGGTCGCGTGTGCGTACCGATAGACCCGGCTGTCGCCGAATACTTCGACCCAGAGAGCGTTCCTACGGTTGTCGATCTCGTGGACCGTAACCAAACCTTGGACGATGCCAAGGAAACGTTCAACAAGACGTTCTGGAAGGCGGCGGAAGCCGAAAACATGCAGCGTCTCACGGCGAAAACGCGCGCCGCCAAGGAGGCCAACCAGTCGGGTCTCGATTTCTAGCTCTATCGGGGAATTAATGTGAATACGTGTACGTAGTTGAGAATAAAGATAAAGAATCATTACAGCGTTTGTTTGCCCGTGCACGTCACTTGGTCCACAGCACGCCGTCTTCATTGTCTTCGGGAGTCGGTTCGATGGACATGAGTCGTTCGCTCGATTTCAACACCTCCGCCCACGTCGGCGGTTGGCTCTTGTCAAAGTAGATGTTTTCCATCTCCGTCGTGTCCCAACTCTCGCCCGTGGTGCTGTTGCCGTACCTCCGCACGCTTCCATCGGGGGCCATGACTTCGCCCCACGTGCGACTGAATCGCTCGCCATCCTGTCCGACTCTCCACGTCTCGCCGCTCTTGCGTCCGCTCCCAATCTTACTCCTCCGCTCCTCCCACTTATCGCCCCAGCGCATGCCCATCCCGTTCTCCGCCCACTTATCGGTCCACTTGAGCGTCGCTCCCTCGCCGTCGTACTGCTCGCCCCACTTTTCCCACCACGCCTGTCGAACCTCTCTCCCACTCTTCTCCACGCCCCGTTCGACGGCGCCGTTGGCGTAGTATCGCTCCCACCACTTCTCCTGCCACTCCTTACTCCTCGCGTCTCGCGCCCACTTATCCGCGCTCCGCTCGATGTGTTCGACACCCGTGAAATCATCCCTGCAGTACACCTCCCGCCACGTCTCCCACCACGTCTCTCCGTTCTCATTGAACCCACTCTTTTCGAACCCGATCTCTTTATACCCGCTCAAATCGCACTTGGCCCAACGCGTCTCGCTCGAACCGCTTCGTCCATCCGGACAGTCGCGTTTCGTCGTCCACCATTCAGATTGGTATCCACCCTCCCCACGATCGATTCCTCGCTTACGCGTCACCACCTCTTTCCATTCGTTCGCCTCGCGCTTCGTTTCCTCTTCGCTCGTCGTCGGCGTCGTCGCCCCTTCGTCGTCGTCGGGCGACGCGTCTTCGCCTCGGCTGTCGTCGTCTTCATCTTCGTCGAAGAATGCATCCTCCTCCTTGGCGATGCCCGTGTCGCGCTGCGGCGGTTTCGCGCGCGCGCGCGCGTCTCTCTCGATCCCGCATCCGTCTCGCGCGCGCGCGCGGCGCGCGACGACGATGCGCGCGGACGTCGAGGACGATCCGAATTCAATCCGTCGTCGAACGATTCGTCGACTCTCGCGCGTCGCGGACGCCGCCGCGCTCGCGCTCGCGCTCGCGCTCGTGGGCATCGTCGTCGAGCGGACCACGGCGCGCGAGAGGACCGCGGCGCGTGAGAGGGCGCGTGTGAGGGTCGGGACGCTTCGGGATTGTGTGAACTGAAAAATCTCAATATCCGCCGGCGAGAGCTACTTTTTCCTCTTGTACTTGGACGCGGATTTGAATTTGCCCTTGGTCGCTTTGAACGGCTTGGCGTTGGCGTTGGTGTTGGCGCCGGTGGATCGGAACTTGCCGCGGAAACCGGCGCCGCGGCCGGAGGATTGGAACCGGGGGTCGTCGTCGTCGTCGGCTGCGGCGGCGGCGCGGCGCTTCGCCTTGGTTTTCGGGTCTCGGGCGTTTCTGGCCATTCGGACGACCTTGCTGGCGACGCCTCCGGTGAGTCTGGCCTCGCGTTCGAGGGACTTGATGGATTTGACGCCCTTGGTGACGCGAATACCGCGAGAAGCGTCGCCGTCGTCGCCCTCGCGTTCCTTGGCGTAGAAACGCTCCATGGCGAGTTTTCTTCGAGCACGTTTGCTGTCCGGCAAACGGTCCGGACCGCTAGCCTGTTGCTTGCGCTTGCCGGCTCGCTTGTGCGAACCTTTATCCATCAAGTCCATCTCCGCCGTCTCCATCGCCTTGAGGGCGTTCTTTTGGACGTTTCTCTTCTCGCGTTCGCTCTGGAACCACGTCTTGGCAGGTCTCGATTTGATCTCCGCCGCGTGCTCGAGCAGGTTCGACGCCTTGTTCGCCTCCATCTCAGCCTTTTGAAGCTGACGCTCGGTTCGCTCTTCGTAATTGATTTGTACGATCTGTTCCTCCATGTTCTCAATCTTCTTGTGCCACTCGGCGACGATGTTACCCGGGACAATTCTCGCCTTGAGGTTGGCTCCGCGTTTCGCGATCGTCTTTACTAATTTACGGTCAGCCTCTTCCATGAAAGTGAGCGCGGTACCCTTTTTTCCGGCACGAGCGGTGCGTCCGACGCGATGCAGGTAGCTCGCCAAGGTTTTCGGAGCGTCGAAAGAAATCACCGCGTCGACGGATGGAATGTCCAAACCTCTCGCGGCGACGTCGGTGGCGATCAAATGCGTAACCTTTCCGGTTCTGAAGTCATCTAAGGCGGCCAATCGTTGCGTTTGAGTCATATCGCCGTGTAACTCACCCGCCTTGACGTCGCTGAGTCCCATGATGATTTTCAATCGATGCGCCTCTTGCTTGGTTTTCGAAAAGATGATGGTCGACTTGTCGAAGGAGCGACTCACGATTGCCATCAAGAAGGCTTCCTTTTGCGCGCTCTGATTCGGTTTAAGTTTCAAAACCTCTTCGATCAAGTGTTTCGGCGTCGTGCCGAGCACATCCGCCGAAAGTCTCGCCGGATTTTTCATCGACAAACTCGCGAGCGCCTCGACGCCGGCGGTGAGCGTCGCGCTAAACAAGAGCGTCTGGCGCTTCTTCGGACACTGTCGAACAATCTCCTTGATTTCCTCGAGAAATCCCATCTCTAATAGGCGATCCGCCTCGTCTAAAATTAAGCTCGCCAAGTCTTCTAACCCGAACGAGTGTGTGTTTCTGACGTGATCGATGACGCGACCGGGCGTTCCAACGACGATTTCCGGTCGACTTCTCAGCGCCGCCGCCTGTACGTTCATCGACAATCCACCAACCACGAGCGTGGAGCGAATGTTGGTGAACTGCGCTAAACTTTCCGTCATCTGATGCACCTGAACCGCCAATTCACGCGTCGGAACTAAAACCAAGACGTGCGTCGCCGCCGGCGGTCTCGGTCCTCGATGCAACATTCGTTCGAGTTGCGGAAGCATAAACGCCGCCGTTTTACCGCTTCCCGTCACCGCTCTCCCGCACACGTCGCGACCCGTCATCGCGATCGGAATGACCGCCGCCTGAATCGGCGTCGGTTTCTTGTATCCGAGCGCTTGACACGCGCGCGTCAGCGGCCTCGAGAGGTGCAACTCGTCGAACGCCTTGGCGTCAAACGTCGTGTTCCCCTTCACCCCACTCACGACCGCTCGCTCCTGAAACTCCGAATCCGACGACGAAGAATCATCATCATCACCATCGTTCGTCGCCCCTCGCGCTTCGCGCGGCACCTCCTCCTCCTCCTCCTCCTCGTCTTCGTCTTCGTCGCTCTCCTCGTCTTCGCCGCTCGAAGACGCCGCCTCCTCGCTCTCGCTCTCGCTCTCCTCGTCCTCGTCCTCGTCCGAGTCCCCACTCACGCTCTCATCGTCATCCTCGTCGTCCACGTCCTCTCCCGGTAACGGCGCGTCCTCCGAATCGCTCCCGTACTCGTCGTCGCTCTCGTCGTCGCCGTCCCTCCGCCGCCGTCCCCCCTTTCCCTTCCCACCCCTCCCACCACCCCCCGCTCGCGCCCGCGCGATCTTCTCGTCCACGCTCGTCATCTTCTTCGCGCGCAGTTCCTCTCGCATCTCGCGCTTCGCGTCGCCGAAGTCCCACGGCGTCGCGCGCGGCGCGCCCTGTAATTTCCCGGCGGCGCGCGAAAACGACCGGCGGTTCGCGCCGTCATCCTCCTCGTCCGACGCGTCGAACGTGAACGCGGCGTTGAAGACGAAACCATCCTCCTCGTCCGACATCTCGCGCCCTCTTCGCGCGTCGTCGAACGCGCGACCGAACGGGCGTCGGTCAGTGACCGCGCGCGCGGTCTCGGTCGTCCCCGGGACACATCGACGCCACGCTCGCGCCCAAGCATGACGCGCGCGCGCGATGGGGTGATTCCGGTGATGGCGGCGCACGTCGCCTTCGGCGTGTGTTACTTTCTCACCGCCCAGCGCGTGTTGAGCATGCGACTCGTCGCGCCGGAGACGCAGCCGTTGACGGGCATGATTTACCTGAGCGACGCGATGAGCTCGACGGTGACGTGGGCGTGGACGAGGTCGACGACGACGACGACGACGACGAGCGGCGTGAACGCGAGAGAGGGCGGTCGTCGACCGTTCCCGCGCGCGGCGTTGCTCTTGCCGGTGTTTGATTTGTGCGGGCTCACGTGCGCGTTCGAAGCCATGAGACGATTGGGCGGACCGCTGTATCAGACGCTGAGTGGACTGCTGATTCCGTTCTCCGCGCTGTTGAGTCGAGTAATTTTGAAGCGAAGGTTCACGACGGCGCAGTTGAGCGCGATCGGGGTGGTTATTTGTGGATTGGCGGTCAAGGCGAGCGAGGTGGCGGAGACGTCGAAGAGGAACGGCGTCGAGGTTCCCGCGATGGGGTTGTTGATCGCGAACGCGGCGACGGTGTCGTATGGATTTCGAGGACTCGTCATGGAACATCTGAGCGCGTCTAAGTCGTCGCTGAGCGCGAACGCGCAGACGATGTTGATGGGCGCGTGCGGGTTCGGGGCGTTTTGCGCGTACACGCTCGCCACGACGGCGCGAGACGTGGACGGATTGGTGTGGGCATTTTACGACGCGCAACCGCGAGACGTGCGCGATATTCTCAAGGTACACGTGGGTAACATGCTCAGTCGTGCGTTCATGGTGAAGATGATGATGGGCGTCATCACTCGAGCCGGGGCGACGCAACTCGCGCTCTCCAACGCCATTCGAAGCGTCGGCGTCATCGTCTTTTCCCACTTCATCTTTTGTCCCGAGGATTCTCGACAGTGTCTGAGCCGCGAAGGCGCCGTGAGCGCCGCCATGGTCGTCGCGGGCGGTCTCGCGTACGCCATGTGCGCACCCAAACCGAAGACGACGAAGACGTCTTCGACGAAATCAGACGCCGATATCGCGCCCACGGTGACGCGCCGAAGTCCGACGTTTCACGACGTCGACGACGCGTCCGCGTCCGCATCCACCACCACCACCACCACCACCACCACCACAGTTCGTCGCCGTCGATCCGCGAGACACGGATGAGTATTCCTTTGTCACTCTCTACGCGTCCCGCCGCGCCTTCGCGTCTCGTCCCGCGGCGACATCTCGGAAAAAGCGACGCGAATCGACGAATTTCGTGAATCTCGCACATCTCGTCACACCGCGTCGCGCGACCTCTCGCGTCGGGATTTCCCCGTCGAGTCCGATGCGTCGATATTTTCTTCGTCGCGCGCGCGCGCGCGTCGTCGCGTCGCTCGTCGTGCGCGTCGCGATGACGGCGATGACGCTCGCGCGCGCCGATCACGATCATCAGCGTGATGATCGTCGAACCTCGACTGAAGGATGGCAGACGGGCACCGCGACGTGGTACGGCGGGAGCGGTGGACCCGGACCCGACGGCATGTCTATCTACACCGGAAGTTGTGCGTTCTTCGCGTCGGTGTCTTCGCATCCGTCTCGAACGCGCGAGACGCGGCGCGCGCAGCGCGGCGCGGCGCGGCGCGGCGCGGCGCCTCCGAAACAATCAATCGTACTGACGAAGGACGACGCAGGCGGATACGGGAGTAATCTCCCCTCGCATTACGTCGCGGCGATCAACACGGACGGGGGCTACGATTACGGATTGACGACGCAGTGCGGCGAGTGTTGGGAGATTTTATGCGTCGACGGTCGACAGCGCGGATTATCGGATTCCATTCTCGGACCCTGGGCCGGGTGCGTCGACCCGGCGAAAAAATCCGTCACCGTCATGATCACCGACTCGTGTCCGTGCGATCATCCGGGAAATCCCGAGTCGAACAAGCGATGGTGCTGCGGCGGCGAGGGCGGGAATCGACACTGGGATTTATCGTACGCCGCGTTCGACGCCATTGCGATTCGACATCGAGGCGTCGTCGACGTTCGGTACCGTCGTACGAGTTGCGATTCGATGGGCGAGGAGCGATATTACGAATGAGCGACCGACCACCGCCGCTCCTTTTTCTTTCACTCGTTCGATCACGATCAGAACGACGACGACGACGACGACGACGACGACGACGACGACGACGCGAAATGAAATGAAATGAAAAGAATCAAATCAACCGCACTCGCACGCGCGCGCGCGAGTCATGTCCACCGCGCGCGCGCTCACCGCGCTCGCTCGAGACGCGTGCGCGCGCGCGCGCCTCGTCTTCGCGCGCGGAACCGCCACGGATGCGTCGTCGTCGTCATCGTCACGAACGGTCGGTCATCGATTCGCCGTCGTCGGGAGCGGTCCCGCGGGCATGTACGCCGCGCTCGCGCTCGCGAAAACCTTCGCGGGATCGACGATCGATGTCTTCGATCGCTCGCCCGCGCCGTTCGGTCTCGTGCGATACGGCGTCGCGCCGGACCACGCGGAGACGAAATTGGTGACGAAGAAGTTTCACGAGACGTTGACGACGCGCGAAGACGTCGCGTATTACGGCAACGTGGGACTCGGACGAGACGTGAGCGTGGGTGAATTGATGGATGGGTACCACGGGGTAGTGTTGGCGTGCGGGGCGAGCGGTGATCGACGATTGGAGGTGCCGGGAGAGGAGACGCGAAGGGGCGTGTTGAGCGCGAGAGAATTCGTCGCGTGGTTCAACGGAGATCCCGCGCACGGACCGGAGAGCGAGACGCACGCGCGCGTGCGCGAAGCGTTGGAAAAGGGCGGTGCGAATGCACACGTGGCGGTGATCGGGGTGGGGAACGTGGCGATCGATTGCGCGAGGGTGTTGTTGAAGGACGCGGACGCGCTGGCCGAGACGGATATCTGCGCGCACGCGTTGGAGACGTTACGGGCGCATCCAGTGTCGTCCGTGTCGTTGATCGGTCGACGAGGCGTCGCGCAGGCATCTTTCACGCCGAAAGAGCTTCGTGAGCTGTTGAATTTACCCGACGTGCGCGTGGAGATGTCGGAAGAGACGCTCGCGCTGGCGCCCGAGGATGAGGAGGAATTGACGCGCAGTCGACCGAGACGACGCGCGTACGAGGCGTTTACGAAACGTAAAGACGCCGGGGAGTGTCTTCGCGAAGATGGGCGGTGCAAAAAGACTTTACACATGCGTTTTCTCGCGAGTCCACTCGAATTCGGCGGCGACAAGGACGGCGCGTTGCGTTGGATGAAACTCGGAAGAAACGAACTCGTCGGACCCGCCGGCGCGCGGAAATCCATCCCGTCGGGCGAGACGGAGACTATACCCACCACCCTGGCGCTTCGTTCGGTGGGATACCGCGCCGAACCCATCGCATCGACCGTCGACGGCGACGAATCGTCGAGCGGCGTAACGCTTCCGTTCGACGAACGCGCGCGCGTCGTACCCAACGCGTACGGCGCCGTCGTCGCCGACGCGCTCTCTCTCCGTCAAATTCCTCGACTCTACGTCACCGGTTGGCTCAAGCGCGGTCCCACGGGCATCATAGGCACCAATCTCACGTGTGCCGAGGAAACAGTCGCGAAAATGGCGGCAGATTTCGCCGTCAATCCACCGGAAGAACCCCTCTCGCGAGGCGTCGCCTCGATTCTCGCGCGCCGAGGCGTTCGCGTCGTCGACGCCGACGATTGGAATCGTCTCGACGACCTCGAGCGCGCGCGCGGCGAGGCGGTCGGGAAACCTCGAGAGAAATTCACGCGCGTTCGAGACATGCTCGACGCGCTCGCGTAGGTATGAATAGTCAGCATGTATTGCGTATTGTTAGAAGAGCGTCGTCGTCGTCTCGTCCCGAGGCGCTGGGCACCCAACCTCACATCGCGCGTCGTCATGCGCGCCGACGCGCTCGTCGCGTCGTCGCGCGCGGCCGGGCGTCCACTCGCGTCGTCCGCGCGTCGCGCTCGACGCCCGCGCGCGTCGTCTCGCGTCGTCGCGCGCTCGGCGAAGGATTTAGCGCCGCCGCCGTCCCGAGCCAAGAACGCGCGCGTGGCCGTCGATGCGTCGCGGCACGGCGCGCGCGTAGAGACGGTACGCGTCGTGGACGCGTCAACCATCGTTGTCTTCGGCGCCACGGTGGCGGTGACGTCGGTGGCGGTGACGACGGCGGCGATCGCGTCGACGCGCGTCTCGCCGCTGTTGGCGTCTCTGCGAACGCTGAGCGAGAGCGCGGCGGCGGCGACGCGAGCGGCGGAGAGAGCGTCGTTGGAGGTGGAAGAGTTGGCGAAGATGACGTCGGCGACGCTGCCGGTGACGCTGGAGGCGATGGAGGAGAGCGCGAGGGAGGTGGAGACGTTGGCGGCGGAGACGCGGGACTCGTTGAAGACGCTCGACGCGAGCGAGTACGTAGAGAATTTAGTCGCGGAATTTACGGAAAAGATGAAAGATCCGACCAAGGACATCAGGGATTTGAGCGACGACGCGGGGGATTACGTGAAGAGGTTATCGCTCGAGGTTGGGCATTTGTTGCAGAGCGTCGGATTGTATTTGGACGACGGCACGTTTGACGAGGACGTGAAGAATTTATCGGCGGATGAGGCGGCGAGGCGACGTCGTTCGATCACCGACGCCATCACGGCGGCCAAGGAGACGACGGAGAGCGCGGCGTCGCAGCTCCAAGGCGTGGAGACCAGGGGGAGAGATTTGGCGGAAATTGTGGGGAAGATTGCGTTGGCGTCCAAGGATGTCTCCACGGCCATGACTCGAGTCATCGAACCAACCTCGGGTGGGAGATTAGGTCGCCCCACGGATGAAAACCAATGATTGTTATAACATATTACTACAACGGCTCACGTGAACGCGACCCAGCACGTCTCGTCCGGCGTTATAACATTATTCTACGCGGCTTGGGCGGACTCCAAAACATCTTGTCCGGTGTGTGCACGGGTGTGTGAAACAGCTCGACATCCGGATCGTCGACGACGACGATGTCGCGTTTTCCGCTTCCGTTCGGCGACAAGTGTGACCCGTATTGAATCAGACGCGTGAACTCCTCACCGAACGTGTCCCAGTACCAATCGAGGAATAAATCATGCGTCACACGTTTTCTGACCACCGCGCGCCGCATGTCCGCCTTCATCTCCAGTAAACGTATCCACCGCGAGAAGAAGTGATTGAGCGTCGCGAATCGCACGCGCGCGCGCTGCTTCGCGTGAACGAGCGCCGATCGCCGCCATCGCGTTTGCCACGTTCCGAAGGCTCGGCGCATTCTATTTCTACTCTGCGTTCGGTACGTCGCCAACGCGCTCACCGCCAACGTCCGCGCGCGCTCGCGCGCGTGAGACTTCCACCCGTTCCACGCGCAAAGCAACGCGCGGTGACGCAACTTGCTCACGACTGCGGCCACGCTCTCACGCTGCGCGCGCAACGTGCGCGTGCGATGACGCCACGCGTTGAAGACTTTGAAGACCTCCGCGTGACGCACCCGCAACGCCGCCCGCGTCGCCACGCCGCGTTGAAACGACGATTGCGACGCCCGCGCGCGCCACGCGTCGAACGCCATGCGGAAGGTTTTGCGACTGTGATCCCGCATCACGATCAATTGTCTGCGCACGACGGCGTGTGCTTTGAAACGATGCGTCCGCGCTAAACGCGCCGTAACTTTCCAAGCCGCGAAATACAATCGCGTCAACGTCTTGCTTCGATCCTTGTTCCGCGACGACACCACGGCGGCGTGCGTTCTTCTCAGGTGAATAGAATCGCGAGTTTCCTCGCGCCATTTCAAAAACGCCGCGGCGACGGTGCGATTATTCCAACGTGAAAACGTGCGCACCAATCGCTGCGCGAAACTTCTCGTCGCGAGCGTGCATCTCTTCCATGCCGTAAACGCCTCGACGAGCGCGCGATGACGCGCCTCGGCGTTTCCGCGACGCACGGCGCGGCGATGCACGCGCGCTATCTCCTTATTCTGTTTCGTGTGCATGCACCACGCCAATAAAACCTTTTGCTTGGTCTCTCTCGATTTATCCGCGAGACCGCGACGGTGCGCTCTCGCCGCGATGCGATGCACCTTTTTCGTCTGCGCGGCGCGCTCGACCCAACGATCAAACGCCCGTCGTTTGCGATAACCGTCGGATCGACGACGAATCATCGTTCCCTTTCGCGACATCACCTTCGCGCGATGGACGTATCGTCTCCACGAGTCAAACGTCGCGCCGAGACGACGCGCGTCCGCGCGAAGTATAAACCGCACGACGGCGACGCGCGCGCGCCGAGACTTTTCCGTCGCCGTCTTCCATCGTCTGAAGAGTTCATCTCTCATCGCGCGCGTCGATTGTCGACGTCTCCCATCGAGCGCCTTGATCACCGTGATCGAACGCACATCACGAACTCGCTCGCGCATCGTCCTTTTCATCGTCTTTTTCATCGTCTCCATCGTCTGCAGATTGATGGATTCAAACTCTGAGAGCGCCGCGCGCGCGGAGTCGACGCACTTCGTCTCCACCGTCTTCAACTCTTCGCGCAACGCCAAGACATCTCGCTCCACGCCCTGTCGCACCGATACCTCCTCCTTGAACAAACGCGTCCATTTCTCCACCACCGTCGTCGACACGAGTCCCGGCGCGGATTCCGCCGGTTTGACGCGCGGTTTCGTTTTCGTTTTCGTTTTCGGTCGCGCGCCCGTCTTCGCCTCCGCCGTCTTCTCCATCTTCGCCTCCATCGCGACCGGACTCGGCGGCGCCGCGAGCGGTGCGCTCTTCACGACACGCTCGGGCGATACCACCACCGGCGGCGCGTCGTTCGCCGAGCCGTACTCGACGTACGCGATGTCGTCGTCGTACAGACTCGCGTCTTCGCGCGCGTACCTCGGCACGCGCCACTCGGGCACGCGCGCCACCGCCACGTCCAGCTCCACGCGCTCGAATCGTCTGTTCCGAAACCGCATCGCGCGCCCACCGCACGGCACCGGCGCGTGATCGATCGCCACGAGCTCCCACTGTTCACACACGCCGAAATTAAAGCTATAGAAACACGGCGCGCGTCTCGCGCTTCGGCGCGCTTGCAATAATTTTCCACCCGCCGCGTGCGAACGAAACCCGTAATACTTTCCGAATCGCAACACCACCAGGTGCGTCGACGCGTCTGCCTCCGTCAACGCATCCTCCGACTCTTCATCCTCCGACTCTTCATCCTCCGCATCGCGCGTCGACGAAAAGACGAACGCCGTCTCCGCGCGCGCCGCCGTCGTCTCCGCGGGCGCGCGATTCGCACGAATCGCCCGTCCGCGCCCATCTCGCGCGCCGCGCGCGCGCCCGTTCTCCAGATCTCTCACGAAGATAACGCTCCCAGCGTCGGGACCACCATCGTTCGTCTCCGGCGCCTCTCGCACGCGCGCGACGGCTGAATGGACGCGATGCCAAAATGTGTCCCCGAACGGGGACGACGGCGTCGCGCGCGCGAATGCGTCGTCATCGCGCGCCACCATCGTCAATCCGTCGCGCATCGTCATCGCGCGCGAGTTGGGCGGTGCGTCGACGCGCGATGACGCGATGACGATGCGCGAGAGGGGCGAACTGAGGAATGACCGTTGGTTTTCAGTCGGCGTCGGCGGGAACGCGCGGGCGAGAGACGGGAAAGAGTTTGATCGGTCGAGGATTGCGTCGTCGTCTTCTCGCGCTCGTGGGAATGTATTCCAGGCTAGGGTGCGTCGGTGCGTCGGCGTCGAGTCGCTCGCGCGCGAGGGGTCGGGGAGAGAAAGGCTGGAAACGCGGCGGCGGCGGTCGCCGTCGACGCGTCCCGAGACGGCGGACGCGTCGGACGTCGGGCGCCGAAGAGGAGACTTCCGGTGGTGGCGGAGAGAGGGGCGACGGCGTCTTCGGTAGACGCGTCGTGGGTCTTTGTCGTTGAGACGCCGAAGGGAGAGGCGTACGCCGTCGGTTCCGGAACCTCGTACGAGGACGTCTTCGCCGCGGAGGGCGTCGCGACGGACCGCGCGGCGACGGGCGACGACGACGTCTCGCCCGCGTCGCGCGGTCCGTCGGATTTCGTCGCTCTGAAGGGTCGCACAAAGGTCAAGTTGATCCCAGGACTGTTGAGAATGGACGTCGACGCGAACGCGGCGGTGGTTTGGTCCAGGGAGGAATCTCCGCCGGACGAGCGCGCGAGTCCGATCGGAGGTCGAACGAAGGGCGCGTCCGCGGCGTCATCGCCCGTGGTTTTCAACACGGCGCGGAACACGCGCTCGTCTTCGCCCACCATCGCGCTCGCCGTCGTTGACATGTCTTCCGACGTCGCGTCCTCGACGACGAGCGCTCGAGGGAGCACGCCGTTCGTTTTCCTGGAGACGTCGCCGTCCATCGCGAACGCTTTTTGCGACGCGGGCAAACGCGCCGAGCTTTCGCGTAATCGTTCGATGATCTTGGCCGCGTGGTCGTCGGCGAGTCTCCCCTCGGTCTTCGCTCTCGTGAACAGTGCCTTGGCCTCCAGCGCGCGACCTCTGTCGAGGAGATACGCGATTCCAGACTCCACGGGCACGTCGTCCCTGGTATTCCACAAAAGCTTGAGGAGCGCGTCCTCCATGTCGCCGTAAAAAGGTAACGACAAGATTTTTTCCAGGCACAACTTTTCAACGCCGTGATCCAACAAAAGACGCACCAGGTGCGCGCCAGCCTTCGAACGGTGAAGTTCGGGAAAGGACTCGTACGCGTCTCGAACGACGAGGAAAGCCTCGGCGACGAGGCCGCACGCGAGTCGAATGGAAACGTCGAGACCGATCGTCTCCGTGTCGGGCGTCGAGGACGCACCGGCCGGCGCTCGCGCTCGTGCGACGACCAACGCCGTCGCCGCTCGATCTCTCGCCGCTAAACTGGCGATGAACTTGACCGGTAGTAACGGATGCGCGACTTTCGGTAACAACGCGCACGCCTCGTCGAGCGACGCTTCGTTTTCGGCGTCGTCGAGAAGAACCGCGGCGCGCGTCTCTTGGAAAAGACGCGGATGAATGTGAGCCTGTCGCGCGTACTCCAAGGGTGAACCATCGTGCGGTAGACCAGAATCCAGCAAAAAGTACAAGAAGAGACACCTCTTCGCGACGAGCGCCGTCGGCGACGCGCTTCCGTCGACGAAAATACTCCGAGCGGCTTCGGTCAGCGTCCTGAAAGGATACGCCGGTCGGTGCTCGCCGACTCCGTCCAGGAGATCATCCAGAAAAGTACTCATCGAAGCACCACTACATCGCGCGTCGGCCTCCACGACGGCCGATCGTCGTCTCTGCACGGCGCCCGCCCACGCCGCCGGACCGCCGTACCTCGCGCCCGCCGCGTCGCTCGTCTCCCCGCGCGCCGCCCACAGCAACGCCTCCGCTTGCAATTGCCGACACACCACCTCGTCCCGAACCGATTGCAATCTCTTAAACTGCGGCGCCACATCACTCGCCGTCCTTCCACTCGCGTCCGCCCCCAACGCCTCCGTCGCCCGTCGCAGCGCGTCCAGCGTCCGCGTCGCCTCCTCCGCCGCCGCCCGCCGCGCCTCCGCCGGTCGTCCACTCGCCCCATCCAATCGAAACGCCGCTCGCGTCAGCGACTTCTTCGCCCACTCCAGCACGCACTCTCCGTCTCTCAGGTACGCCTCCACCGCGTTATCGGAGACGACGCGCGCGTCCCCGCACACCTCGTCGACGTAGTGCGTCGCCGTCGACGGCGCGCCCGCGCTCGCGCACGCGTCGAAAATCTCGTGTAATCGCTCCACGTCCTCGCCGCTCGCCGGCGCGGTGCGATCCGTCGTGGGGTCCGTGTGTAAACCTTGCGCGCCGGCCGCGACGAGCGAGGCGTGCACGCGTCGTAACGTCCCGATCGACGTGAGCGCGCTCGGGGGAAGGATGGCGAGCTCATCGAGCGCGACGGCGAGTGCGTGCGGATCCATGGGGTGTCAGGTCGCGTCGTCGACGCGAATGCGTTCGCGGTGTGTCTTCGCGCGCGCGCGCGCGATGGTCGACGCGCGTCGTCGAGTGGCGAGGCGATGTGATGTCATGTCGCCCAATCACAATCACAATCACAATCACAATCGCAATCACGTCGCAATCGACGCGCGAAGGGCGAGAGGCGGCGCGAGATGGGCGTACTGTTACAATTACAATTGATCGATGACATCCTTGAGAGATTTCCCTCCCACCTTTGTGGTTTCGAGCAAAAATGTCTTCTTTCTCGCCTCGAGGAGTTGTTTCTCGAGCGCGCGCGATTGCTCGGTGTCGGGCGCTCGATGTTTCTCGCGTTCGAGCCGCGCGCGGTGCGTGTGCTTGAGCTGTTGCCCGAGCGTGTGGTGGGTGTTTCCTTCGACGGCGTTCTCGTCCTCGTCCTCGGGTTCGGGTTCGAAGCCGTCTGGGGTGTATCTGTGTTCCTCGTGCATGTGTTCCCCGTCGGCGGTGACGCGATGGCCGTGCTCGGCGTTCGCGGACGGGCGCGCGGGGAGAAAGACGTCCGGGTCGGTGGCGTAGCCGAGAAGTTCGAGCGTCTTCGACGCGATGCGGGTCTGCACTTCCACGATTGGTGAATCGGAACGAAAGACGAATTTGTCTCTGTGCACCGTGAATCGTTTGAGATTACGCTTGACGTGCTCGTGGCTCGCGAGCTCGTTGGAGACGCGCGCCGGTAACTGGAGGAGCGTCGTGAGCGCTTGTATCGGCTTTTGCGCCGCTTGATACTTCTCTAAAACCTGTCCGTTCGCATCCTTGCGCCAATGATCCATGTCCGGCTGCACCAAGTCTTCGGCTCGAAGAACGATGGCGTGGTTCTTGAGCGGACCCTTGATCATGGCGCCAATCTCAAAGTTGACGGATGTCCAATACGCCGTCGTGCGCAACACGTCGATGACGTCAGCCTTCTTGATGTACCTCAACGATTTATGCGCCGACAGATGCCGCCACTCCTCCTCGAACTTGGCGGTGAGTTCTTCCCAACGCGCCTGGCCAAAATATGCCTTTTGCAAATCGCGCTCCTTGTCGTGCAAGTTGCCGATCGGCAACGTTCTCGGGTCGCGCACCAAGTGCACGTACGTCACCGTCGGTCCGTACACATCTCGCCAAAACGGCAACAGATACATGGCGAGAGGATCCTTCCACCCCCAACGCCCAATCTCTTCGTCGTGTTGGATCCCTTTCTTCGTCAATCCGGGATGCAACCACTTCTCTTGCCTGGCGAACATGTCGCACAAATGTTTCGCTATATCCGCCTGCAAATCCATCGGCATATCATCCGGTTCATACAGCGTCTTCTTCGCCCACGCCATGACGTCCACGATGATATCGTCCAAACCACTCAATCTCTCCGCCTCCGAGTTCCCGCGCGAATCCGTCGGACCGAACGTCACCGCCTTGGACTCTTTTAAAAAATCCTCCAGCGGCTTCCCGACGCCGCCGCCGTCGCCGCCGATGATCACCGGCTTCTCCGGAATCTGCGTGCACTTCATCTCCGGATGGTCTCGGAGCAAGTGCACCATCCATCGACGGTCACCACTCCGCGCCTCGGCCGGTCGCGCCGACGCCCGCTCGCGCGCGGCGGACGTCGAGGGAACGATCGCGCTCAACACTATCGAGAGCATCACCGCGACGAACGCGCGCGGGGCGACGCACGAGACCTTCCGAGACGCCCCGCGGCGCGCGCGCGGGGCGCGGGGCGACGCATCGCGCGGTTCGGACGCGGCGCGCGACGCGCGTCGCATCGTGCGCGCGCGGGACGACGACGAGTGCGGTGGATGCATGCTGGGCGCGGACAGAACCCGAGTCCCCCTTCTCGACGAGTCACGACTCATCACACCGCACACCATGGCGCGCGTCCACCCTCTCGCGCGCGCCGACGCGCGCGTCGTCCACCCTCTCGCGCGCGAATCCTCTCTCGCGTGCCCCATGACGCGTTCGCGTCGCGCGTTCGCGCGCTCGACGTCTCGGGGAATCCGCGAGGGAGGATTCGCGCGACGCGCGCGCGCGGCGGCGGCGGTGACGGTTCGCGCGGGCGACGACGACGACGACGACGGTGGCGGAGGGATGCGCGCGCACGTCGGACCCGTGGACGTTCGCGTCAAGCGCACGACGCCTCGCGACGCGCGGGCGGTGCGTCGAACGGGAGAGACGACGACGACGACGACGCGCTCGGCGAAGGAGCTCAGACGCGCGAGGACGTACGCGCCGGACGCGTACGAGTATCACGGATTCGTTCGCGTGCGCAAGGAGGGACTCGGTGCGAGGGTGAACGAGGATGCGTCGTCGAGGTTTCCGTTCGGGGATGGATTCGAGTTCGAAACGTGCGAGTGTGAGACGGAGGAGATGGTGGAGGCGACGGCGTCGATGGCGAGCGCCGAGCGCCGCGCGCGTTTGGAAAACGTCTTGGCGAATAGAAGTTTTTCGTTGATGCCGGTGTTGGAGGGAATATACGATATTGGGAATATGTTGGCGGTGTGTCGAACGACGGAGGCGCTCGGGATCGGGTGCGCGTCCATCGTGTCGTCCAAGGGGTTATCGTTTAAGGCGAGCGGGCGAACGTCGGGAGGCGCGCTCAAGTGGCAACACATCGAACAGTTCGAGACGTCCGAGTCGGCGCTTCGCGCGGCGAAAAAGAAGGGATACCGCATTCTCACGACGGAGTTCGAGGGGGCGTATCCTCTATCGCACTACGACTGGACGATTCCCACGGCGGTGGTGTTTGGGAACGAACGCGAGGGCGTCTCCGAAGAGGCCAAGGCGATGAGCGACGGCGGCGTCTTCATTCCGATGTTTGGATTCACCGAGAGTCTCAATATATCCGTTGCGGCGGCGTTGGTGATGTCGCACGCCGTGACCGATCGCATCAATAGACAAGGGTTTCACGGGGATCTCACGGAGGAGGAGAAGCGCGTGTTGAGAGGGGTGTACATGTCGAGACTGATTCCGAATTACGCGAAGCAAGGATATCTCGAAGACTTGGTGGCGCGTCATCGAAAGGGGAAAGGCAACGCGAAGGCGGTGCATCGAAACGGCGAGGACGACGACGTGTGCGAGGAGGAGTTAGATGAACAGCTGTTGTTGGCGGAATTAGCCGCGTCGAACGTCGTCGGAAGACGTCTACCGAAGAAGGATCTCGGGTCGGATAAACATCTGGACGAGTGATGGCGTCGGGCGATTAGATTAGATAAGACTTTTTAGTTGTCGAGTTGGGATATGTTTCGAGAGGTAAAATTGTATTAAGACGGTCTAAAATGTCAACGTAACGATTCACGTGGAAACGCGCGCTTATTTTCTTCTTCTAGTTCGGCTCGTGCTCGGCTTGGTCGCCGGTTCGGCGGCGACTGGCTTTCTCTTCTTCTTGTTGTCGGGTTGCTCTTCTTTCACCTCGACTTGTCCTTGCCCCGTTTGCCCTGGAACCGGTACGGGCGGTTCCGTAGCCGGAGGTGCAGCTTCTATCACGGGTTCGACTTCCTTCGGCGCCGGGCGGAAAGGCACGTACGGTATGCCTTGCGCCGCGCAGCACTCTGGGCACGCGAATTTGACGTTTTCAGCGTTCTCATCCTCCTCGCCGGGCGCCGGTGGTTGCATCCCGATGCACTCGTAGTGGAACCATCCATCGCATCTATCGCAGCAAATCATCGGTCGCAGCGCGTCGTACGCGCTTCGACACACACAGTACAGCTCACACCGCTCACCCAGCTCCTCGAGCTCCTCCTTGAGATATAAGGGCAACGATCGACCCTCCTGAAGGAGCATCTGCGCCGCCTCGATGGGAATGGATTTATCTTGCACCACGGTAGCGGCGCGCTCGAGCCATATCTGTCCGGCGACTTCCAAGGCGTGCGCGCGATCCGCGAGCGGATCGATGCCCGTGCCCGGACAAAGACCGGCAGCCATGGCGGACTCCTTGAGTTCGTGGAGCTTCAACAGTCTCGGGAAGGGAGGACCCGTCATGAGCCTGATGGCTTGTTCTCTCCACGCCGGACCGCACACTTCGCGCATCAGCGCGAGCGTCTCCTCCACTGGTTCTAACTCCATCGCGAGCGCGCCCTTCATGCCAGCGTACACCTGAACGGCGGGGTCGACGTTTTCGTTCCTCGGCACTCCCATCGCGAGACCCATGTCCGGCAACATTCCGGGAACGCCCATGTCGCCCGTCGGCAAGGCGGGTTGTACCATCTGTTGCGCCAACTGTTGTTGGGCCATCATCGCTTGCGCTTGCTCGTTCGATCTCATCGACTGCTCGGCCGAGGTGTTCGCATCACCGCTCGCGTTCTCTCCAGGAACGACGGGCGAAATGATTCCGGACAGCTGGAGCGTCGCTTGCATGAGCCAGTCGCTCGCGCCGACGTCCGCGAGTTCCTGTTCGTGATCCTTCGTCATCTTCAAGTGTTGATTCTGCATCATCAAGACGTGAAGAATGTGCGGTCTCGAGCGCGCGGGTGCCATGTGAATCTGCGCTTGACACATGGCAAGTTGCATGGCGAGTTGCTGAAGTTGGCTGAGCTGCCTGGTGACCACCTCGGAGATCTCAGGCGAGCACGGAGACACACTGAGGGCGTGCGTGCGCTGCGTCGCTGCAAACGTCACCGCCTGACCCATCAACATCACCTGTTGAAGAGGCGTGAGCGATGCCTGCGGATTCGGATTCTCCGGTGTCGCCGAGAGGACTGCTTCTGTGGCGCGTCGCGAGCGCTCTTCGGATTCTCTCGTCGCGGCTGCTTGGGCAATCTTCGCGGCTTGCTTGATGGCGTTCTCGTGCGACTCCTTGATGCTCTTTCTGTGCAAAACCTTGCGAACTTCTAAGCGCCACGCGTCGTGCGTATTGATGACTTGATTCAGAATCGTCTCTTCCGGAACTTCGCCGGGGAAGCGTTGCGCTTCGCCGAGAAGTTCTCGTAACAGCATCACGTTCGGACGACTTGTTCGGTGAACAGAGCGATACGTTTCCAGCGACAATTGGTTTGCTCTGCCGCTCTTCGCCATGCACGGAGGACAGATGTAGTTGTGCATCGTCTTCGCCATGGTCGGCGTGACGTTGATGCACTTCAAGTGGTACCAGTCGCCGCAATCGTCGCAACCGACCATTTGCACGCCGCCGGCTTGACGACACAGGCAGAATTGACCCTCCTCCGTCTCCGGCGGTTCACCAGTCCCGGTGACGTCCTCTATCGCAGCCTTGACCGATTCCAGAACGATCATCAATTTCTCCGTCAAAGTTTTGTCTGTCTTCAAATCTCCTTGATCGTGGACCCAGAGCAACGAACTGATCTTTTCGGTCCACGCCGTGGCGGCATTGCACGCGTTGGTCAACGCCTGGCGTTCGGAACACTTGAAGGTCAAGTCTTCGACTTCAGCTAACAAATCGTACAGTTCATCAATTTTCGGTCGAGCTCGACCTTCTGCGACACTATTAAGACATTTTCGGACGGTTTCGACCCACACGGCGTGATCGGCCAACGACGTCTCCAAGTCTTCTACTTTTGACACGTTCGCCGGCAACGCCTTACCTTCGGCGATGAGCGCATCGATTTCATCCGGTGAAGCGCTCGGAGCTAAGCGACCGTCTTCGAGCGGCGGTGGATCGAGCAATAGATCAGCCTTCTTGCGCCATTCATCGACAATCTTGTGTCTTTGAATAATCTCGGCGACGAGATCCTCCTTCAAATCTTGCAGCTCGTCAATTTGAGCTCTGAGTTCATCCAACACGGTGTCGTCTATCAACTTTGCTTTCGGTGCTATCACCTTGGCCACTCTCTCTTCCCACTTTAATGAATTGATACGAATGCGAACCATTTTCATACCGGGTAATTCCAAGCCAAAGTCTTCGTGAGAGACGTCGAGTTCGTTCAAAGTCACCTCGGCGCCGTCCTCGCGCCAACGCTTGACGGCATCTTGAGCGTCGACGTCCCAATCTTCCGCATCTTCGACCCGCTCTTGCAATCCTGCTACTTCCTTAACGTACAATTTCAAGTTTTTGGATTCCTTCAGCAGTTCATGAGCCTCAGAGAGCGGAGGAATCGGGTTCGAGGCGCCTCGGCGCGTGAGCTGTTTGCCCTTCAAACAAGGTTGCGCTCGTTCCAACCAAGACTTTGCCGTGTTCACGGCTTCCGAAAGAAGGTCGAAACCGTCCAATGCGATCGGACACAAGTTACCGTCTCGGATCAGCGTGGACGCATCCTCGAGTGACGGTGGATCCTCACTTCCGACGGCTTCAAGCATGACCGCCGCGCGCTCGTTCCATTTCTTTGCAGCCTCGATGTGCGCCTCGCACTGCGTCAAAAGAGCTTCCTCGTCCGGTGCGACTTCTTTGTCTTCGGAATCTAAGAACTCATTTCCTTGCTTGACGGCTTCTTCGACTTCAGCGAGCGGATGCTGTCTAGTGGCGATCATTTCTTTCAGCTTTTCAGCGAGCTCGCGCACGGTGATGCGATTCTTCAACCATTCGACTTCGTCGACGCGAACGCTGAAATTCTCACCTTCGCGTAAAAGTAGTTTCAAGTCTCCAACGCGCGCTTGTGGATAGTCGCTCGCGCGTGCGCGACCGGCCCACACCTTCACGGCTTCGATTTGATCGCCCAACTCATCCACGGCGTCCAATTTCACCGAGAGACTCATACCCTCCTTCAAGAGAGCGTCGGCGTCTTCAAAAGCAACCTTTGCGGCAAACAGAGATTCTGATTTCGCTCGCCAAAAATTCAATTCTTCTAAAGCTTTGCGTAAAGTTAACAACTCGCTCTGTTGTATAGGCAATCCGGACGATTCCTCGAACAACGCTTCGATTTCGCGCGCGTTGGCCAACTCGTTACGAGGCGGAAGCTGTCGGCGTCCGGGAAGTGCCGTTCGCACCTTTGTCGACCAAGAGCCAGCGCGCGCAATGACATCCTTCAGTTCGTTGTACGAAGGAACTTCAACTCCGAATTTGTTGGCCTCGGTTTGTAACGACGAGCAGGCGCGAGGCGCGGGGTTTGGTTCCTCGGCCAGCGCCGCTTTGATGCGTTCCTCCAACTTTTTACCGGCCGCGAGTAAATCACGAAACGGTTGCGTCTCAGCCTTCGGCATTGGCACCGGAGGATTATCGAGCAGTTCTTTTAATCGACCGAGAGAAAGTCGTGGCGCACCGACATCATCGTTCGCAGCTTCAGCGTTCGAACCGGAGCCGAGACGTTGCCTGAGCGCCACGAGACTCGTCTGCCACGCAATGGCGTTCATCACGCGCGCGTACGCCTCTCTAGCCGATTTCATGTCTGATCCCCCCCAAACGAATTCTTCGCCGCCGCTCAGGAGAGATTTCAGTTTCTGTAACGGCGGAAGCGGTGGTTTGACGAGTTCGTCACCCACGCGCTTGACCCACGCCTGCGCCTTTTTCAGTTGGCCCTTGTTCGCGGCCACGTAACCAAGACCGGCGTTTTCAGACTTCAAAGCGGCCAATTCTTTCGCGGGAATCAGCTTTTCCGACTTTGTGACTAGCGTCTCTAAATCAGCGAGCGTTCTACGGTAAAACATTGTCTTGCTCGACATGGCACATTTGCACAGCTCTGCGGCGTGCTGCGAGCACGCTTTTCGAGCGTCGTCGCATGAACACGAAACTCCAGATAGATAGAGAATTTGTCGGCAAACAACGCACGAATCTCTCGGCGTGCTCGACGTATCCGCACCCGTCGACCGCGTCTTTCGAACGCCGTTGCTCTCATCTTCTCCAGGCTCAACAAGCTGCGCGCTCTGAGACACCCCAGATGCGAAGAGATCGTTGCGCACTTGGGCTTCCTCCGTGTAGATTCGCGCCATCTCCGGCCACAAATGACGCGCAGTCTGTCCGCTCGGTTCATCCGCTGCTCTGCACACTAATTCCTCGTGACTAAACAGCGACGGTGTCGCGTGCAATCGATTTCTTTGCGCGCTCAGGGAACCGCTCGCCAACCAATCAGTCGGAGCGTAGTTGACGCTCTCGGTGCAATTCAAACCGCAGTTGAACGTGGCGTAATACGCGCCCGGAAAGGTGATCACGTACTCGCCCGGATATTGTTCCAATTTGTTCACGGGCACGCCAGCGTTCATCAAGAAGTTCGGCGATAGCATCGTGAAGACTCGTCCCAAATCGTTGACGTGCGCCTCGTACACATCCGGCATGACGTTTTTGAAACACTCCTCAAACTTGTCCGCCGCGCTCGCGGGCACGCAGTACCACGTCTTCGGCGCTCCCCAGTGGTTGTACGTGATTCTGTAAAGATCGTGATGCTCTCTTCGCCACGTCGTGGAGCTGAACGTGCTCCCGACTTCCAACACCGGCGTCGTCACGCCCGGCAAATCTTCCCGCAGAGACGCCAACACGGATGGGTGTTCACCGGACGCGCGCGCGACATTGTTCAAATTCCACTTTGATTCCGCCAATTCTTTAATATCATCCGCACTGACGCCCTCAATCTTCACCCGAAGCGTCTCACCGCGTCTCGGGAACCCGCTTCCGTGCTTGGTGGTGTCGATCTCCGTCCCGCACTTCACCTCGCACACGTCGTCCGCCGAGCTCGCGTCCTCCACCATTCTCCAGAAACACTCATCGATCACTTGCATACTGATTCCCACCCGCTTGGCCTCCTCACCAAAAAACGCCGTGTCGAACTCGATGCACGAATCGTTAAACTGCGCCAACGTAAACTCGACGCCGCGGTCTTCGCTCAAGAGCGCCACCTCGCGGTCGACGTCTCGACAGCGCGCGCAAAACCACTCCCCGCTCGGCACTTCCGTCATCTTCGGCGTCAAACAATACATGTGCGACCTGTTCACGATCACCGAGCGCGGCATCACCACCGCGCGTCACCCGTCAGTCTCTCGTCTCTCGCGTCTCTCGTCCTCCGCGCGTGGTCCTCCTCCGCGCGTCCCTCGCCTCTAAACCCTCACCCCCGCGCGCGCGTCCGTAACCGTCGACCTCGTCCAATCGCCGCTCCTCTCGCGCGCGTCCCCGCCCCCCCTCGCCCCCCACCCCCCGCGCGAACGAACGTAAAATATTTCCCTCGTCATCCATTCGCGTTCGTTTTCGCATCGCGCGCACCCTCGATCGCATCCATCGCACAGGATCATCGCATCCTCGTCCACGGGCGCGCCGCACACGTCGCAGGTGGCGTCGCCCTCGTGTCCGTCGCCGAGCTGTCGAGCGATGTGATCCAATCCCTGCGCGCGATGCGAAAACGACCATCGTAAAAATAATGTCAGTCCGCGCTCGCGCGGTCGAAGGTCGAGGACTCGCGCGGTCGCCCGCTCGCGCGGTCGTTCGTCGAGCGCGCGCCCTCGAATCCACGCGCGGTCGGGTGAGCAGATATGGCTCGATGATTGCGTACATTTTCCACCTCGTCGCGCTTCGGAGGCGGTGCGCTCGCGCCGAATTCCAACCCAACGAGTGCGTCGATGATGTGTTTGTCTTCCTCGGTGAGCGCGCGCGCGTTGGCGACGTACTCGCGCGCGCGCGCCGTCTCTTCCTCGACGCGCGTCTCGCGCTCGTACGCCCTCAGCCACGCGGCGTGCGCGCGTCTCGCCGCGTATCCCGCGCGACACCCGCGTCCGTGCGCGCCCATGGACTCCGCGACCTCGCGCCAGGCGATGTTCCCGTCGATCGCGTCGTGTCCACCGCGTCTCTTGACGCTCTCGTACAGCGCGCGAAGGTCGAAACGCCACTCCCCGCATCGGTGCAATCGCCACGCCGCGCCTCTCGGCGCCTGTACGCTCGAATTTCTCGCACAAAATCGTTCAAACGCGTCTCGAAACGGCACCGCGAGTTCCCCACTCGCGTCTCTCGCGCACGCTCCCAGCGCTCGCACCGCCTGCGTCGTCGCCTCGAAGGTCCACGCGCGCAAATCCAACGCAAAGGCGTCGCTCCGCCGCGCCTTCGATTGGGATTCACCCTCGCCTCTCGTCGTCGAGAGTTTCCCCGCGCCCGCGTCGCGTCCACCGATGGACGCGAGCGCATCGATGGTCTTCCCCACGTCGTCGTCGACGCTCACGGACGTCGCCGGACACGCCCCGGGCGCGCGCATCGCGACGACGGGAGCCAATGGCGCGCGCGCGCGGTCGGTCGGTCGCGCGGGCGGGGCGTGGTCGGTTTTTTACCGCGGGCATCCTCAGAGTCGTACACGGGGGGTACGCGTCGCGGAATACGTATCATCGGCGGTGTGCGTGACACGTGGATGCATGTTTCGGGTGCACGGTACGTATACAAGTAGGTTTTGAATCTATATACAGTGCATGGTTGGATTTTTAGTCACGGGCACGCGATGGGATGGGATTTCAATTTTGTCATCGTCAGACGCGCGCGCGCGATCGAACGAATCCGACGCGCGTCATGTCTCGCGCGCGCGATCTCGGACGCGCGATCGACGATACCTTCGACGATGGAATCACCAGTCTCACCTTTCGCGCAAGAGACGACGACGACGACGACGACGCGTCCGTGCTCCTCGTCACCTCGTGGGACGGCGCGACGCGCGCGTACGAGTGTCGAGACGCGGTCGCGCGACGCGCGATCCGAGTGACGCACGACGTCCCGGTGCTGTGCGGGACTTTTCTCGGGACGTGCGATCGCGCGTGCGTGGGGTTGCTCGATGGGTCGGCGCGCGTCGTGTGTTTACGAAGCGGGACGACGACGACGCTCGGCGCGCACGCCGGCGGACCGGCGGCGACGATCGCGCACGACGAGGGTGGGACGGGATACGTGGTGACGTGTGGATGGGATAAAACGATTCGGGTGTGGGATCCGAGCGCGGGAGCCGGGGATGGACGGGAAGTGTCGACGACGACGACGACGGGGAAATGTTTCGCGAGCGACTGCGCGGAGGGACGCTTTGTGTGCGCGACGAGCGACGGGCAGACGTTGGCGTACGATGTGGAGGATTTAGCGAGAGGTGGAAGGCCGACGGTGAGCAGACGGTCGAGCATGCGGTTTCAAACGCGCGCGATCGCGTGGAACGCGACGAGGGATGGATTCGTCGCGGCGAGCGCCGAGGGTCGGTGCGCGGTGGAATTCGCGCGCGCCGACGAAGACGCCGCGCGAAGGTTCGCGTTCAAGTGTCATCGAAAGACGGAGGACGCGTCGAGCGGGGAGACGGTGTATCCGGTGCACGCGCTCGCGTTTCATCCGACGCTCGGGACGTTCGCCACGGGTGGGGGCGATGGGTACGTGAATTTTTGGGACGGCGAGGCGAGAAAACGATTGGCGCAAGTCGGTCGATTTCCCACGTCGGTGTCGGCGCTCGCGTTTTCACCGAACGGCGCGATTTTAGCCATCGCGAGTTCGTACGCGCACGAGGATCGAGAGAACGTCAAACCTCGCGACGTCATCTATCTCAGATCGGTCAGCGAGGACGAGGTTCGTCCGAAAAAGTCCGCCGCGTGAAAAAGCGCGTCGCGCAATCATTCATAATTCATTCACTCATTCATTCACTCATTCGTTCCCTCACGCGTCGACGCGCGTCGTCGTCGTCGTCATCGTCGTCGACGACGACGCGCGATGACGACACCGTCGATGCCCATCGCGCGCTCGTTCGCGCGCGCGGTCGCTCGACGCGCGCGGACGTCGAACACACACACATCGTCATCATTCGACACCACCGGGACGTCGGGGACATCGTCGTCCCGTCGCCGCACCGTCGTCGCGCGCTCTTCGCCGCCGCCCGGATTCGATTACACCGCGCTCGTCGCCGCCGTGCGCGAGATCAACGCCCTGAGCGCGCCGGCGAAGATCGACGCGTGCGTGCAGACGGATGCGCACGCGCTGGCGGTGCGGGGACGCGGCGTCGACGGCGGCGCGCGCGGGTTTCGCGTGTCGTGGCATCCGGTCACCGCGCACGTCGCCACGACCTCGGCGCGGGGGAGCGAGGGAGTGGGTGGTGGGCGAGGAACGTTCGACGCCAAGCGGGATAACCTGAGCTTTGGTGAACGGGCGAATCGAGTGTTGCGAGGAAAGGTGTTGCTCGAGGCGACGATGTGCGGCGAGTGGGAACGCGCGTGTCGATTGCGATTCGGTGAGCGTCCGGGCGCGGAGGTGGAGTATGAATTGTTGTGTGAAGTGATGGGGAGGTACAGTAACGCGTTCCTGTTGGACGTGGCGCGAGGGGAGACGGTGTTGGCGTGTGGGTATCAAGTCGGGGAGAGACAGACGAGCGCGAGACGATTGGGCGTGGGGTACGCGTACGAACCGCCGCCGACAGCGCCGGGAGTGGATCCGACGACGGTGGTGGACGCGGAGGCGTTCGAGGCGTTGATTCGAGAGGTGTGTGCGCGCGTGAGCGCGAGCGAGTCGAACGCGATGCGCTTGGATGGGTGTTTAGTGCGCGCGTTCAGAGGCGTGTCGCCGGCGTTGGCCAAGGCGTTGACGCGAGGCGCGGGCGTCGCCGACGGCGCGAGAGTGGAGGACGTGAGCGCGAGCGATTGGCGCGCGGTGTACGAAGAATTCAAAACGTGGATGATGAGTGTTGATTTTGACGGCGCGCGAGGCGGGAGAGTCGCGCTCGAAGACGCGACGTGGTGCGAAGAGTTTGGGCAGTTGTTGTTGCACCCGTCGACGGCGGGGTCGCCGTTGCCGCCGCCGGCGGATGATTTGGGCGCGGACGGTGGTCCCATCGGCGCGCTCTTCGGCATCGTGTACGGAGAGGTGGAGGAGAAGGACGTGTTTGAGCGCGAACGCTCGCGAATATTACAAGCCGTGCGCGCGAGATTGAAGAAATTGGCGAGCAAAGAGGCTGGGTTTCGTAAACAACTGGACGCGGCGAGCGGGCACGAGGCGGTGCAAGAGCGCGCGGACGCACTGATGGCGTACAGTTACAACTATAAAGCCGGCGCCACCGAGCTCGAGGCGCAGGATTTCACGACGGGCGAACCGGTGATGCTCGAGGTGGATCCGGAGAAGGGTCCCGTGGGCACGGCGGAGGCGCTCTACAAAAGGACGAGAAAACTTCGGCGAACCGCCGACGCCGTGTTACCGCTCGTCGAGAAAAATGCGGCGGAGATTGAGTACTTGCGTCAGGTTGAGTTCTCCATCGCAGAGGCGAACACGTACGCGTCGCGCGATGATTTATTGTTCATCGAAGAGATCGGCGTCGAGCTCGTCGACGGCGGATACCTCAAACCGAGCGGAAAGGGCGCCGAAGCCGAAAATCGCGCGAGGGCGATGGCGAAGAAGAAGGGCACCAAGCCCAAGACCGGAAAAGCGGCGAGAAAGCGAGAGATGATGAGCGCCATTCGCGTGTACACCGCCCCGAGCGGGAAAGAGGTGTACTGCGGTCGAAACAGTCGCGGAAACGAAGCCGTGAGCTTACACTTTGGCCAAGACCAAGACGTGTGGTTTCACGCGCGCGGCGCCCCTGGCGCGCACGTCATCCTCCGTCAACAGCCCGGGGAGACCGCCTCCGACGATGACATTCAATTCGCCGCCAACATCGCCGGATTCCACTCCAAACTTCGCGACGGCGGCAAGGTGAACGTCAGTTACACCTCGCCAAAGTACGTGCAAAAGCCCAAAGGCGCGCGGCTCGGCATGGTCACCATCGACCGCGAATCCGTCATCGTCGCTCGTCCCGACGACGTCGCCACCGTGTGCGTCGACGACGCGTCGACGTGAATCATCGTCCCGCTCGCCGCCGCCGCCGCCGCGTCGGCTCGATGACGTCACCACTTTGACGAATCACGACTCATAAATACCCCCTCATGATCCAAAACGCCGATCCATCATCCATCGTGACGTCACGCGCGCATCCGTCCCGACGCCACTTCCGCGCGCGCCCCGCGACCTCGCGCCCGACGCACGCGCTCAACACGTCTCACATGTCTCTCACCGTTTCCCTCTCCGCCCGCGCCGCCGTTCCGCGCGCCGCGCGCGTCGTCCGAACCCCGCGCGGCGCCGTCGCCCTCGCGCGCGCGGCCGCCGACGCCTCCGCCGACGCCGACGCCGTCGCGCCGAGAGACGTCGAAGGCGACGCACCCGCCGCGATGGGACTCATCGACCCGGCGGATGGATCCATCGCCGAGGCGGCGCCGCTCGGTGACGATAACGCCCTGCTCGAACGCGCCATGGTGGCGTTCACGGATTCTCGCGCGGTGGAGGTCATCAACGGACGCGCGGCCATGGTCGGTTGGATGCTCGCGCTGAGCGCGGAGATCGATCGACACACGTCTCTGTGGGGACAATTGTTCAACACGAGAACGTTCACGCTCGCGGATGGGGTGTCGCGGACGTCCACGTACCCTGGGAGTGGATTTTTTTTGGTGCCGCTCGTCGTCGTCGCGGCGCTCGGCGCGTCTCTCGCGCCGACGTTGAAGAAGAGCTCGCCGAATGGACTCGATGAAACGCCGGAGGCGTTCGGTCCGTTTAAGCCCGAGGCGGAATTGACGAACGGACGCGGCGCGATGGTGGGTCTGGTGTCGCTCTTGGTCGTCGAGCACTTTACGAAGGGCGCGCTCTTCGGCTTCTTTTAATCAACGGTTCGTCCTTTCGACGTCCTCCTCCACCGCCAGTGGTCATTTTTTACGTAACGAACGCATATCTAGTACTATTTTACTTTTTGTAACAACGAGCGGACGCATGAATTCATTCAATTCCTCGCAATCACGAGACATCCTCCTCCGTCTCCTCGGCGTCCAGAAATGCGGACGCGGCTCTCGCCAAGCGCGCGATCTCCGCGTCGTCCCCACCCCGTCTCACCGCCTCATACATCGCGTTCTCCGTCTTCACAAACACCATCCGTCTCGTCGCGTTCCGAATCGGTCGCAACACTCTCTCCCCGACCTCCCCATCGTCCCTCGCGCGTAAAATCTTCTCCACCGGCCACCACGTTTGCGCCACGTACTCGTTTTCGCACCGCGTCATTCCAGAGATTTCCTCATCCGTCAGCGTCGCCGTCAGCACCACGTTCACGTCGCACGTCCCGTTCTTCGCGGGTTCTTGCACCCGAAATTCCCAATTCATCGTGCTCGTGGTCACGAATGAAAATCTCGAGACGTCCACGTCGACGCCGACGTCTCGCGCGGCGTGTCTCCTCGCCGTCTCCTCCACCCGCTCCCCGCATCGCATGCGTCCACCGACGTACCACCACGTCCCTTTCGCCGGTTCGTGCCTTCGAAGACCGAGCAAGACGTCGCCCTTACCGTTCGTGAAGAGCACGTCGACGCATCCCTTGACGAGGGCGTCGAGCGCGCGTCCGTACACGTCGTCGGGAAGGAATCGCTCCGCGGGTGGGACGTACGTCCCGGTCTCGTAGTGATGGTGTCGCGCGCGCGCGGGCATGGAAAACGAGGTGAGAGGGGAGATACGAACGCGTATCGTCGAACGGCGACGCGCGATCGCTCGGGAGACGCGCTCGGGGGACGCTCGAGTCGCGCGATGCGTGAGGATGTGATGTTATCTGATGATGATGAAAAAGCGTACGGGACGCACTCGTCGCCGCACACGCGCGCGCGCGACGCCATGGGCATCAGACCTGGATGCGAGGTGGATCTCACCGGTAAAGTCGCCGTCGTCACCGGCGCTAACACGGGAATCGGCATGCAAACGGCGAAGATGTTGGCGGACGCCGGGGCTGAAGTCATCATGGCGTGTCGATCGATCGAGCGCGCCAAGACGGCCAAGGCGCGCGCGTCGAACGGTGGGAAGAACGCGGTGAGCGTGATGACGCTCGATCTCAGCGATACGGACAGCGTGCGCAAGTTCGCGGCAAACTTTTCGAAAAAGTATGCAAAGTTGGACATTCTCGTGAACAACGCGGGACTCAACGCGTCGAGCGGATATCAGGGGCCGAAGACGACGAGCCAGGGATACGACATCTGCATGGGGGTGAATTACTTGGGTCATTTCATGCTCACGTCGCTGTTGCTGCCGCTGTTGATGAAGAGCGAGAACGGGGCGCGGGTGGTGGCGCTGAGCTCGGTGACGACGTGGTTCGGATCGAACAAGTATCACTACTATTACAAGGGAGCGAGCAAGACGAAAGGAAACTACGGATCGAGCAAGCTGGCGTGTCTGGCGATGACAGTCGAGATGCAGCGACGATTGGACGCTAAGTACCCGAAGAATAAGATTATGTGCGTCGCGGCGGATCCGGGATTCGTCGCGAGCGACATCTGGAGAGACTTCAATCCCGTCGTGCGTAAGATTATGGGTATCCTGGCGCTTTCGCCGGCGCAAGGCGCGATGACGAGCGTGAACGCGGCGTCTTTGGCGTCCATAAAAAAAGCGCAGCTGTACATGCCGTTCAGCATCAAGATGTCCAAGCTCTTCAAGATGAACAGAAGCGCGGCGTACACCTTTGGCATGCCGCTCTTGTCCAAGATTTTCGCCGGCTTCAGCGCCGACACCATGGCCCCGCGCGCGAAGAACACCGAAACGAACGCGAAACTTTGGGAGCTCAGCGTCGAGTTTTGCAAGGAAAACGGCGTCGAGGAGTGTGAGGCGTACAATTTGTAATTTCTTGCTCTTCCTTTTTCATTTCTACCAAGAACTCTATTTTTCCGATGCCAACGCGTTCGCGCGCTCGTCGCATCACGCCTTGACGCTCCACGGAATCTCCTCGCCGGCGTAAAACGGCACCACGGTGGCGTCGCCGAACTTGTATTCTTCGGGGACCTTCCAAGCCTTCTTTTCTAGCGTCACCGTTTCGGTGTTTCTCGGCAAACGGTAAAAGTCGGCGCCGTTGTGCGACGCGAAAGCTTCGAGCTTATCCAACGCGTTCACAGACTCAAACGCCATGGCGTACAGCGGCAACGCGGCGTGCGCGGAGAAGATGCCCGCGCACCCACACGCCGCCTCCTTCGCCCCCTTGGGGTGCGGCGCGCTATCCGTGCCCAAAAAGAATTTCTTGCTACCGCTCGACGCCGCGGCGAGCACCGCCTCGCGATGCTCCTCGCGCTTCAAGATTGGCAAGCAGTAAAAGTGCGGTCGCAAACCACCCTTGAACAACGCGTTGCGGTTGAACAAGACGTGTTGCGGCGTTACCGTGGCCGCCACGTTATCCGGCGCAGCGGCGACGAACTCCGCCGCGTCTCGCGTGGTGATGTGCTCCATCACCACTCGCAAATCCGGCGACCTGTCCAAGAGCGGCGTCAAAACATCTTGAATAAATTTTGCCTCGCGATCAAACACGTCCACGTCCGCGTGCGTCACCTCACCGTGCACTTGCAGCGTCAAACCCAACTCGGCCATCCTCGCCAACGCCGCCGACGCCTTCGCGACATCCGTCACCCCAAACTCACTGTTCGTCGTCGCGCCCGCCGGGTACAGCTTGTACCCTCTCACGAATCCACTCGCGTGCGCCGCCTCGACTTGCTCAGGCGTGGTGTTATCCGTGAGATACAGCGTCATGTGCGGCTCGAAACCGTCCGCCGCCGGCGCCGCCGCGGAAATCAACTCCCGGTACTTCCCCGCCTCCTCCGCCGTTCGCACCGGCGGCGTGAGGTTCGGCATCACCAACGCCCGTTTGAACGTCTTGGACGTGAACGGGACGACGTCCGGGACCTTGCTGGCGTCGCGAACGTGCAGGTGCCAATCATCGGGGCGCGTCAAGGTGAGCGTCGACGCGGACGCGGAGGCGACGACGACGCGCGCGCCGCGGCGAGACGTCGACGGAGAACGAGAGGAGACCGTGCGGTACGGGCGTAGAGCGCCGGCGACGGCGCGCGCTGCGACGACGGACGGCATGATGCGCCGGCGTGTGGCGGCTCGGGGACGCGGCGGCGGCGGCGAGACGTTCGTGTCGACTAACTGCGCGTTTTACATCGTTCGCGGCCTACGTGTACGTAAAATAGATTATTAAGCATCACCCGACGGTTCACCGACGCATGACGCAGCACCCGAAGAGTCCGTTAAAGATTCTGGCGAAGGCGCCGTCCTCCTTCTTCTCACTCGTCTTGATTTGCGAATTCGAGCGACTGAGCGTGTTCACCCCCTGCACCGCGTAATCGATGACCATGTTCCCAGTTTTCGATTTCCCCACCACCGGCATGTCGTTATCGTCCTTGTAATGTTCGAAATCCGACGGCGTCCCGCCCCCCGTCAAACCGGCTTCGAGCTCCAGACTCGCGATGCTCTCGTGCAGACGCTCCTTGCTCGTCAGCAGGGTATCGCTCACCGCGTCGATGCGTCCACTGACGCTCCCAATCTCACTCACGTGTTCGCGTCGTCCACCCTGTCTCGACGCGTACTGTCCGCGCTCGCTCCCTCGAAGCTCGAAATCGAGCTCGGAGAATCCGTCGAATTCGCTCGCCGGGCCTAAATCATCCACGTTCCCCACCGACGCGCCGTCGTCCACCGTCGATCCGTACATCATCGAGTACCCGACCAAGGAATTCTCATCGTTCCCGCCGTCCACGCTCTCTCCGCTCTTCACGCTCCACTTATCCGTCGAGTGTCGGTCGCCGCCGCCCGCGCGAAGCGCGTGTCCCGCCCCCGTTCTCTTCTCCGCGAACGACTCCAACTGCTGCACCAGCGCGTTCAGTTCGCTGTCTTGACCTCGATCGGTGAAATCATCGTCATCTCCACCGTACGGCGCGTCCACCGTTCCCTTGACGCCGCCTCCGCGGCGACGATCGCCCGACGATGCGTCGTCGTCGTTGGCGCGAAATTCTCTGAGCGCGCGCTCGGTGAGCTCCACCGCCTGCAGCGTCGTCGCGCGCGTGCTCGCGAGGCGCGCGGAGACATCGTCGGCGGCGTGTTCGAGCCCACGCGCGGCGCCGTTCGTCGGGCGCGCGCGGCGGCTCTGTCGCATGGGTCGACGCGAAATGGCGTCGAATCCCCGCAGAGACCGTCGCGGCGGGTCGACGCGCGCGTGACCGCGGCGAACGAGAGCGCGCGCGCGTGGGCGGAGATGATGGCGCGCGCGGTGTTCGCGCGGGGCGGGGAACGCGCGGTGGAGACGACGCGCGAGAGAGAACGCGCGATAAAGGCTGTGACGTCGCGAGGACCGATGGCGCGCGTCGCGCGTCGCGCGGGAACGATCGCGGCGCGCGCGGTGGAGGCGACGGCGTCGACTGAGAGTGGAGGCGCGTCGCGCTCGATGCCGGAGGACGCGCGCGCGCGACGTGAGGCGGCGAAGCGACGATTGGTGGAGGCGTGCGCGGGGACGTACCGAGGCGCGGCGGCGACGCGAGAGGATACGGAGGAAATCTCCGCGGCGCAGGGGGCGCTGGAGCGCACGGTCGGTGACGAAGCGTTGGATTTCGACGCGTTGGACGGGAAGTGGCGATTGGTGTACACGAACGCGGCGGATGTGTTGGGTTTACTCGTCGCGTCGCAGAGGTTGGGCGTGCCGGAAGTCGGGGACATTTTCCAGAGTTTTGGGTGCGCGAAAGGCACGAACACGGGGATCACGAACGAGATTCGATTATCGCTGCCGTTTCTGTTGAGTGAGGCAAAGGCGGGCGCGCCCGGGGGCGTGGGATTGCGCGTGCAGGCGAGCTTTCGAGATCTCGGAAAGCGGCGTCTGGCGCTCACGTTTCAAGAGGCGCGCGTGAGCGAGGTGAGCATATCGCCGCTTGCGGAGACGCTCCTCGCGCCCGCCATCTTACCGCGATCGAGCCTGAATCACCAAATTCTCATGGCCATCAAGGAATTGGAGCTCAAGTTTCCGCTTCGAGGCGCGTTGACGTCCATGGGCGGCGGAGACGAGGGCGCCGCCGTCGGTTCGTACCACCTGACGTACTGCGACGAGGACGTCCTCGTCGGGCGAGCCGCGGCCGGGGGAGTGTACATTTTTACGCGCGCGTAGCGATTTAGACGATTCTTTCCTCGACGCCCTCTTGTATTAGATTTCATGCTACCGGTACTAATCAGTGTCTCTATTTCTTTCGCATGTTGATGCCCGCTCGGAGGACCTCATCTGTGCAGAGCAATTGCGTGGCGATGATGGGCGCGGAGTGAAGGATCTGTTGCTTAACGAGAAAGTTGTCGTAAATGCCACTCATCGTGGGATCGAACGGTTCACCGATGGTGATGTCGAAGCCGACGTTGTTGCCTCGGTCGTGTTCCTCTTGCATATCGATGATGGCGTCTTGCGGATCGTACCCGCTGTTCTCGGCGAGTGTTTTCGGCACGATGAGCATCGCCTCGGCGAACGCCTCCACGCCGCGCTTCGCGCGACCTTCGACCATCTTGGTGACGTTTTCTCGGAGATGCTTGTTGAGAGCCACCTCGAACGCGCCCGCGCCGGGAATCACCGCCTTGTCGACCAACACATTCTTGACGGCGCGCAAGCCATCTCTCACGGCATCCTTGAGCTGAACGATGGTGTGGTCGTTCGAACCCTTCAACAAAATCGTACAAGAGGTCGGGTTTTCAACTTTTTCCACGAAAGTGTACTTGTCGTCGCCCAAGACGTACTCATACACCTCACCGGCGTGTCCTAGAATTTCCGGGCTGAGCTCCTCCGTGGAGTTGATGCACTGCCCGCCGCACGCCAAGACGAGTCGCTCCATGTTTCTGCGCTTGGCACGACGAAGGGCCATGATGTTCTCCTTGCACAACAAGTCCAGGGAGATCGGGTCGATTCCCTTTTGCGTGATGACGACGAAGCCCTTGTCGTTGCCGTCGCACACTTCCTTCTTCAACGCGATGACTTTGCGAACGGTTTCGTCCGTGTACGCGCGCTCCGCGGCGACCATCTTCTCTCGCTGTTCGGCGTCGGCGTACATAAAAGTCGAGTTCACCTCCGAGCGCTCGTACTCGAGACTGATGTTACACGTGAGCACGTACGCGTCCTCGACGTATCTCTTCATGTCTGGATGTCTCGCGCCGTGGTCGAGCACCAAACCTTGAATGAGCTTCGTCTCATCGTCCGTCTGGTGCTTCATGGTCATGATCTCCACCATGTGTAAATCGATCGGTTCTTCTTTCTTCGCGATGCACAACACCGCGTCCACGACGATGGTCGTCAACTTATCCGCCAACTCTTCGCGAAGCTTGGTTCTCAACGCCGTGCGCGCCACGCACAACAACATCTCCCGATCCACGCCCTCGAGTCCGGGCGTCGCCCTCATAAACGTCTCCAAAAACTTCAACGACTCACGCTTCGCCACGTCGAATCCCTCAACCAACACTCTCGGGTGCAAACCTTCATTCAAATATCTCTCCGCCTGTTTCAAGAGCTCTCCGATGACGAGCACCGTCGTCGTCGTCCCGTCCCCCGTGATGTCATCCTGCGCCACCGCCGTCCTCGCGATCATCACCGCCGTCGGATTTTGAATCTGCATCTCTCTCAGCAGCACGTTTCCATCCTTGGTCAATTTCAAACCTACGCTCACGGCGCGCGCGCGCGTTCGTCGGTCAGTCGGTCGGGAAAAAGTCAACGCGAGGTCAGCCTCCATCCCATCTGCGTACACCCCTCCGAGTCCCACCGCGACGCCCTCGCGCGATCGAACACACGCGCACGACGACACACGCACCTCCCGCGCCGTCGACGAGCATCTTAATCGTCCCCTTGGGTCCGAGATTCGTCTTCATCACGTCTTGCAGACCCTTGGCGGCGTTGATGTTCATGAAGAGCGCCGCGTCGGCGTTCATGAGCTCCGCGTTCGGGTTGATCGATTTGAGCGACATCGTGCGCGCGATGAGTGTCGTGCGTGCGCGCGCGCGCGGTGAAGACGGTCGAGCCGAGGCGTCGGACAGTGACGATCGATGACTGGTGCGACTTTTTGGAGATCTGATTATTCGGCGGGCGACGACGCGACGACGGCGATCGTCGACTACGCGCGGCGCGTCGAGGGCGGTGTGAAGAGAAAAAATAAAATAATGGCTGATGATACATGCGCACGCGACGAACGGGTCGTCGTCGTCGTGAATTTTTGCGCTCACGCGCAAAAATCAACGCTTTGGAATTCGCCGGCGCGCGGCACGTCGAGTTTGACTCGCTCGGGATTGGCGAGCGCGACCATCATCTTCGCAACGGCGCACTCGGTGGTCATCACGGGACCGGATTGAGCGCCTATGGCGAGCGCACCGAGACCAGCGGCGTAGAGATCGGGTCTGAGCTCGCCGCCGTGTTGACACTGCGTGGAGAGATAGATGCACAAGCCTTTTGATTTTTGTTCCGTGAGCCAGGGGATGAGCGTCTTGGGGAAATTTCCGACGCCGAACGCCTCGAGGATGATGCCGCGGACGCCTCGTCCATAGAGGTCACCGTACGAGCGCTCCGGATCCATGCCCGGGATGACATGAACGCAGAGGACGTGCGGATGTAATTCGAAAATCGGCTCGTACCGTTCCGCGGGCGGTAAAAGCCGAGCGTAATTCCACTCGACGCCGACGCCCAATTTCGCCAACGCCGGATACGACGGCGAATCGAACGCCGCGTACACCGTCGCACTGAGCTTTTGCGCGCGGTTCCCGCGCAAGAGTTTCCCTCCGAAACATATCGCCACCTCGGCGAAATCTACGTCGCCGCCGCACGATTTCGCCGCGCAACACACCGTCAGCGAATCGATTAAATTTTGTCTCGCGTCGCTTCGCGCGAACGCCAAGGGTAACTGACTCCCAGTGATCACGATCGGCTTATTGAATCCGACCAACATCATCGATAGCGCGCTCGCCGTGTACGCCATCGTGTCCGTGTCGTGCGCGACGACGAAGGCTGAAAATTCCTCTCGCCTCGCGTGCAACGCCTCGGCGACGCGCGTCCAATCTTCCACGACCATCGCGCTCGAATCCTTATTCATCACCACCTCCACCTCCACTCGCGCCAGATCCATCATCTCCGGCACCATCTCCAGGACGTCCAACAGGTACTTGGACGACCCGAGCGGGCGATACTTCCCGCCCGCCACCGGCACCAACGCGTCGTCTCGGCGGCTCGCGTCGTGTTCAAACGATTCCGTCCCCATCCCGAGCGTGCCTCCGCAGTGTAACAATAACACGCGCGGTTTGGTGGCGTCCTTTTCGTGCGCCCCACGCGCGCGCTCGATGTCGTCGCGCGACAGCGCGCGTTTGAGCGGCGATGACGGCACCGAGTGCGATGCGGCGCGAGTCAATTTATCGACGCTCTCCGAGCGCGGGACCGCCCCCGGTGCGAACATGAGCTCGGAGAGCACGCGGCGCGGGCGTTTGTGGCCGTCTTCGCTCGTCGACGACATGGCGCGCGCGACGGCGTGTGGAGGGATCGCGCGGGAATGAAGGAGTGACTACTAGAAGAATAAGATTACAGTTGGTGCGGGAACTGATCGATGAGGAACCCGTACACGCCCTCGTACGCGGCAAAGGTGATGGCCGAGCTCGGTAACACGCGAAGAACGTTCGGGGCGAACCCTTTGTACAGCGCGAGAACGCCTTCGCGACGAATGGTTTGCGCGAAGGCTTGTCCCGCGCGCGCGTACACGGGGGCGTCTTCTCCTCTATACACGTCCGCGCGTTGTTGCATGCGCGCTCGAACCACCTGGATCGGATACGTCGTACTCACGGCGATGAATTTTGAGGCGAGACCGAGCGCGCCGGCCTCGGTGGGATTGACGATGGGTTTCCAATCTCGCGGATTTCTCTCTCGTCCGCGCGCCCACATCTCCTTCAACCACTCGTACGCCGTCAGTTGAATCGATCCGTGCGACACGAGCCACACGGACGGGACGAGTCCCTTATACAACCCACCCACGCCCTCTTTCCGCGCGATTTTCACCAACGCATCGACGAATCCCGCGTACCGTTCGCCCGCGCCTCCCGCGACTCCGCCGCGCTGCAACTGCAGTCGCGTCTTGACGACCCAAATCGGATTCGTCACCACCGTCGTCACCAATCCCGCCTCCGTCGCAGCCAACGCGTTCACGCTCGCGGGCAAACCCTTCACGACGCTCCCATCGCCTCCCTCGCGCGACGCCGCCGTCGCGCTCGCCGACGCGCGCGCGTACCTCGTCCTCGCCGCGTCGTACCACGCGAAGTACGTCCCCCAGCTCACCGCGCTCCCCACCACCGCGGGCGTCGTCCCGGCGAATAATCCGCGCGCGCCCTCCTCCGCGACGATCCTTCGCGCGCCTCGCCACGCCCCCGCGTACCTCGCGCGACGCGCGTCCACCTCGTCCTGCACCTGCAGACGCGTCTTGAGCACGTCGAGCGGTTGCAACGCGAGCGCGCTGAGCGCCCCCGCGGAGGTCCCGCTCGCGAACGCGCGCCAATCCTCGTTCGAGGACGCGCCCGTCGACGCGCCCGTCGACGCGCGAGACGCCATGACGCCGCGACGCCGCGACGCCGCGCGCGCGCCGCGCGATGGGGCGCCGTGGGGCGCGCATGCCGAAGAGTAGGTACACGCGACGAGTCACGACCCACCACGTACCCCCACCCACGGCGTACCGACCGATCACGACTCAAACCATACGACGGGGTACACACACGCCCACGGCCGCCCGCGACGACCGGCCCGGATGGCGGCGCGCCGACACTCTTCGGCGCAAGGTACGACGACGACGCGACGCGCCTCGCGCGACGCGACGTCCGTCTCGAGACGGACGTCGACGCGCGCGGGGTATTTCGTTTTATTTTTTTCGCGCGCGCGCGGAGACGCGCGCGGTGACGTCGCGCGCGGACGACGCGGTGCACACGACGCGCGTCGATCGAGCCCCGATCGCGATCGAATCGAGATCCGCGCGCGGCGGCGCGATCGTCATCCGTCGGTCACCGCGTCGACGCGCGCGGGGTGGATTCGAGCGCGACGCGCGACGCGCGAGTGATCGGTCGATGGCGTTCGTCCGCGACGCGGGACGCGTCGATGAAGGTCGCGTCGACGACGGGCCGATCGCATCCGCGCATCCATCGTCATCCATCCATCGACGCGACCGCCGCACGGGGCTGTCGGTGGTTGTTTTTTTTGAGTCGTGAACGGTGGTTTGGAGGTACAAAAAGAGGCGTGCGTGCGTGCGTGCGTGCGTGCGTGAATGAGTGACTGACGTGTGTTTGGGTTTCGACGTCTCTCGTCGCGCAGTCAAAGTAAAATCAGTCACAATGTCTGAGGGTAAGGAACACCTTTCCATCGTCATCTGCGGTCACGTCGATTCCGGCAAGTCGACCACCACCGGTCGACTCTTGTTCGAGCTCGGGGGTATCCCGGAGCGCGAACTCGAAAAGCTCAAGGCTGAGGCCGATGCGCTCGGTAAGTCTTCGTTCGCTTTCGCCTTTTACATGGATCGCCAAAAGGAAGAGCGTGAGCGTGGTGTGACCATTTCGTGCACCACCAAGGAGTTCTTCACCGACAAGTGGCACTACACCATCATCGACGCCCCGGGTCACCGCGATTTCATCAAGAATATGATCTCCGGCGCCGCACAAGCCGATGTCGCCCTTCTCATGGTTCCGGCCGACGGTAACTTCACGGTCGCCATCCAAAAGGGTAACCACAAGGCTGGTGAAGTCCAAGGCCAAACCCGCCAGCACGCTCGTCTTCTCAACTTGCTCGGCGTCAAGCAGCTCATCTGCGGCGTCAACAAGATGGATTGCGACATGGCTGGCTACAAGCAAGAACGTTACGAAGAAATTCGCAACGAAATGAAGAACATGTTGATCAAGGTTGGCTGGAAGAAGGACTACGTCGAGAAGTGCGTCCCGGTCCTCCCGATCTCCGGCTGGAACGGTGACAACTTGTTGAAGAAGTCCGACAAGATGGGCTGGTGGAGCGGCGTCGACGTCGAAGACTACATGGGCAGCGGCAAGAAGTTCCACATCGACTGCCTCCTCGATGTCCTCAACGACATGGTCGACAAGCCGGACCGCAACACGGAAGCCGCTATGCGCCTCCCGATCTCCGGTGTCTACAAGATCAAGGGTGTCGGTGATGTCCTCGCCGGTCGCGTCGAGCAAGGTCTCGTCAAGCCGGGTGAAGATGTCGTCTTCCTCCCGACGCACACCTCCTCCAACCCGTGCGGTGGTAAGGTTTTCACCGTCGAAATGCACCACAAGCGTGTCGAAGCCGCCGCGCCGGGTGACAACGTCGGTATGAACGTCAAGGGTCTCGACAAGCTCAACATGCCGCGCACCGGTGACGTCATGATCTACAAGAAGGACACCTCCCTCGCCCCGTGCAAGGAATTCACCGCGCAAGTCCAAACCTTGGACATCCCGGGTGAACTCAAGCCGGGCTACTCCCCGATTGGTTTCGTCCGTTGCGGCCGCTCCGCGTGCAAGATGTCGGCGCTCAACTTCAAGGTTGGCAAGGAAACCGGCGGTAAGAAGCTCGAGTCCCCGATGTCCTTGAAGTCCAACGAAGTCGCCGAAGTCGTCTTCGAGCCGGTCCACCCGCTCGTCGTCGACTCCTTCAAGAAGTGCGAGGGTCTTTCCCGTATCGCCTTCTTGGACGGTAACACCGCGGTCATGTTGGGTAAGATCACCAAGGTTGAATACAAGGCCATCTAATCGCGGCCTCGTTTTGCTCCCAGCGTAGACTTAGCCACGAACCATGATACGATACCACAGGACTTTTTTGTTAATCGCAGAGAATGCGTCATCAAATAAAAATTCAACTCGTGCCTTATTTTTAGTCATTAAAACGTTCTTCTTCTATCGCGAAATCGCCACGCACGCCTTTTCTAGCCATGCCTTGGTGTCGCCCTCGACGCGGGGCGAAATCTTTTCCCACACCTTGGCGTGGTACTCGTTCACCCACTCGATCTCCTTATCGCTCATGATGTTCAGATCCATGAGCTTTGCTTGAATGGGAATCAACGTCAAGCTCTCAAACTTCATGAAACCCGTGTCGCCAAAGTTGTGCTTGGTGTCCGCGTCGACGACGTGCAAGAGGTTTTCGATGCGAATGCCAAAGGCGCCGTCCTCGTAATACCCCGGTTCGTTGCTCAGAATCATGCCGGGCAACAGCGCCGTCATGTTACCGAAACGCGGCGATATGCCCTGCGGACCCTCGTGCACGTTGAGCGCGGCGCCGACGCCGTGTCCGGTGCCGTGACGATAATCCAAACCGCTCGCCCACAGGTGCGACCGTGCGAAGGCGTCGAGCACGAAGCCCTTGGTGCCTGTCGGGAACACCATCTGATCGAGCGCGATGTGCCCTTGCAACACGCGCGTGTAACACTCCTTTTGATGATCCGTCGGCGTGCCGAAGTGCGCGGTGCGCGTGACGTCGGTCGTGCCGCACGCGTACTGTCCTCCGCTGTCGCAGAGCAAGAGACTCTCCCCGCCGATGACGCGCGCGCTCTCGTGCGTGGCGCGGTAGTGTACGACGGCGCCGTGCGGACCCTCGCCGGCGATAGTCGGGAACGACTCCTCGATGAAATCGCCCTGTTTCTTGCGGCACGCCATGACGCGCTCGCCGGCTTCGTATTCGTCGACGGTGCGACCGCTCGCGATTTCCTTCTCCATCCAGCACCAAAACTCTGCCATGGCGGCGCCGTCTCTGAGATGCGCCTCGACCATGCCCGCCATCTCGGCGTCGTTTTTCACCGCCTTGGCGATGGCGATCGGGCACGTGCCTTCCTTAACGGGAGACGCGCTCGCGGACGAAGACACGTCGCCGGAGGCGCCCGAACGCGCCGATTTGGCGTGGCGCGGCGCGGCGACGGCGCCCGCCTCCGCCTCCTCGAGCATGGCGATGGACACCCTGTCGACGTCCATCCACAGCGTCTCACCAGCGTGCGCCGAGGCGTAGACGTCCTTGGACATGTCCTCGTACGGTTTAATCGTCACGTTCGCCTCCGCGAGGTGCGCGCGCACGGCGTCCGTCGCCTTGTCGACGTCGACGTACAACGACGCCTCTGTCTCGCCGACCAAGACGTACGACAGCGTCACCGGATTACACGGCGCATCTCCCCCTCGCACGTTACACAACCACATCACATCGTCTAACGAACTCACTACGAGTCTCTGCGTTCCGTTTTCCTTCATCTTTTCGCGAATATGCGTCAATTTCTCCTCGACGGTTTGTCCCGCGAACTCCGCGGGATGCACGCGAAGCTTCGTCTTTGGAAACGCCGGTCGATCGCTCCAAATCGAATCCACCAGATTTTCCTCCAACGCCACCACCTCACACTCGCTCTCTTTCAACGCTTTCCTCAACTCTCTCGCCTCGCTCACCGAGTGCACGTTCGGATCGATGCCCACCGCGCTTCCCGCCGCCATCGTCGTCTTCAACCACGTCTTCGCGTCCGGCGTTCCCTTCGTCCCGCTTCGCATCAGCGTCCAATCCTCGCTCAGCTCCTCCTCCGCCTGCACAAAGTACCGTCCATCCGTCCACAACAGCGCCTCATCGTCCGTCACCACCACCGTACCCGCGGAACCGGTGAATTCACTGATCCATCGTCGGCGCTCGAAACACGCCGCGACGTATTCGCTAAAGTGTGGATCTTGCGACGGGACGATGAGCGCGCGCACACCGCGCGAGGCCATCGCCTCTCGAAGCTCGGCGAGTTTACCCGCGTTCCCGACGTCATCGGCCACCATGTCGACCCCTCGCGAGGGCGCGGACGTCGTCGACGCGCGCGCGAGGGCGGGGCGACGACGCGAGATGGATGCCGATGACGTCGATGCCGATGCGCGCGCGCGGGACGACGACGGACGCGCGCGGCGCGGCGTGAGCGCGGCGAGTGACGCGCGCGCGGCGATGGATCGCACGAGGCGCATGCACGGACGCGTCGGGTGTGGACGACGTGCGACCGAGTGACGATTTCGAATGAATGACGTGAATGACGCGAAGTGATTGACGTTTCATTTCATCGGCGCGCGTATCTTTCGATGAAGAGGTCGAGCGTCGGCGTCGACCGATGGGTCAACATCGTTCGAATATTTTGTACAATTGTTCGAGACAGGCGATCCGCACGACGGCGCCGTCGTCGGCGAAATGTCTCGGCGGCGCGAGACGACGTTTCATTTCGGGAAAGACGCAGAGACGCGCGACGCGACTCGCGTCGGATTCCTCGTCGCCGAGGTCCTCGTTCGGGTCCTCGTGCGAGCCGTTGACGGCGTAAAATGCGCCGAGCGCGCGGGCGCACGTGTCGAAGCATTCCTTTTCGCTCGACCAATCGACGTCTTCGGCGAGGGAGAGGATGAATTCGGGAAGCTTGCCGATCTCCGGCGAGTACCCGGGAAGCATGTCCGGAAGACCGACGAGTCGACGTTCGCCGTCGATGACGATGGCGAGGTACTCGCGGAGCATGTCGGACTTCTCGGCGAGCATGTCGGCGATGCGATCGGCGACGTGGGCCTTGGAACCGTCGCCGGCGTCCCAGTCGTCGCCGACGAATTTATCCTCGAGCGCGCAGAGGGCGAGCGCGGACACGGAGACGGGTTCTTCCAACTGTTTCGGCGCGAAATTGGCGAAATTCTTCAGCGCAATTTGGTAAAACATCTCCTCGCTCAATCTGCTGACGTCCACCATGAAGAGCTTGGTTTGGTGTTGGAGCAACCACACGCCGTCGCGCGTGTCGACGGCGCCGACGAGGGTGTGATTCGTAATGATTTGACTCAACTCTTTGTGCGCGCGTCGTTCGATCTCCGCGTTCAACTCTTGCACGGACGTGAGTTCGCACACGTACGAGTCCCCGGATTTGGTCTGGTGACGTCGACGCTCTCTGACGGCGCGACGAACCTCCTCCATCTTTTCGTGTTCTCGTCCCTCGGATCGCGTCGCGCGCTGCAAGTACGCGTCGATGCTTCCAGCCGCGAGATTTGCATCCGTGCGCACGAGTTTGTGATCACCACCGGCGCGCTCGCGTTGCGTCGTTTTCACCGCCTTCGTCTGCGACGACGGCGGACCATCGCCATTCTCCTTGTCGCCGTTCGATTCGGCGTCGGCGTCGTTTCTACCGCTAAACTTCTCCGCGCCGGGAAGAAGCGTTTGCACCGTAAACGTTCGCGTCGAATTCGTCGCGAGCAAGATCTTTTCCAATTTCGTTTGAATCAATTCCACGATGGCTTCTTGATGTAAAAAATGCACCTCTTGTTTGGTCGGATGCACGTTGACATCGACGTCTTGAAGCGGAAGACGCAGGTGCAAAAAAATAAACGGCTTCTCCGCCTTTGGCAGGATCGCCGCGTACACCGATTCGCACGCGCGCTTGAGTTGCGGACAATCGACCAATCGCGAATTGATGAAAAGAATGAACGTCGTCTTCTTCGAGTGGTAATTTCCGCCGCTCACCAATCCCTCGACGCGAAGCGAGAATTCAAATTTTTTCTTTGACAGCTCGGTGTCCAACTCGAGCGTCTTCAAATCCCGCGCCACCGCAGGTCCGTAGATTCCCTGTAATCGCTCGACTCGCGATTCCACCACCGGTGCGTGTAACGTCGGTCTCGACTCCCCGTGTTTCCGACACGTGAACGCGACGTCCGTGCGCAACGCCGCGTATCTCTGCAACACCTCGAGCACCTTGGAATACTCCTCCGACGCGCTCTTCAACGCCTTTCTCCGCGTCACCACGTTATAAAACAAATCCTCCACGCTAATCGTCGTCCCTCGCACCCCCGCACACGGTTTCCCTCCCTCACCATCCATCTTCCCATCCCTATACGTCGCTCTCGTCGCGTGCGCCGCGCCCTCCGCCATCGTCGTCGCCGTCACGTGCGACACGTAACTCATGCTCGCCAACGCCTCCCCTCGAAACCCAAAGCTCCCACACGTCGCCAAATCCTCATACTTTTCAATCTTAGACGTCGCGTGTCGCTCACACAGCAGCGGCAGATCCTCCAATCGCACGCCTCGCCCGTCGTCTTGCACCCGCAGCAGTCGCTTCCCGCCCTCCTTCACCGTCACCGCCACCGACGTCGATCCCGCGTCCAGCGCGTTCTCCACCAGTTCTTTCAGCGCGTTCGCCGGTCGATGAATCACCTGCGAGCGTCACCGTCGTCAGTCATCGGTCGGTCGATCGCGTTCGTCGTCGTCGTCGTCGTCGTCGTCGTCGTCGTCGTCGTCGTTTTCGTTTTCATCTCATCCTTCGAATCATTCGAAATCGTGCGCTCTCGCGCGCGCCGGCGACGATTCGTCGCGTCGTACCTCCCCCGCGGCGACGCGATTGATCACGTCTCGAGGCAGACGCTTGATGACGGCGCGCGCGTCGACGCGCGCGTCGCCGTTCCCGGCGCCCATTCTCGACCGACCGACCGACGACGAGTGCCGAACGCCAGAGTTCCCCGCGCGTGCGTCCGCGCATGCCGCCGCGCGTCGCCGCGCGCGCCGGCGCGGTGGTGGGACGCGCGTCGCGCGCGGTCGCGCCGGCGCGGTCGCGCGTCGACGTCGCGAGACGGGACGCGCGCGTCGTCGCGAACCGCCGCCGCCGATTCTTCTCGTCATCCCTCGCGGCCGCGCGAGGCGACGCGAACGCCGCGTTCGAGGAAACGGACGATGAGAACCCGTTCGAAGCGTTCGCGTGCGACGTTCGCGCGCGCGAGGTCCCTCCCGAGTCTCGGAGCGTGGAGGCGGCGTTGCGACATTTGTCCCGGTGGAACGCCGACGCCGCGCTCGCGTGCGCGTACGTCGGCGGCGTTCGTGCGAGAGAAACGACGCGAGAGGAGGTGCGAGCGATCTCGCGGGCGTGTGAACGGTGGAGTGATCGCGTGAGTGGGCGTTTACGTCGAGCGGGGGCGTCGTTGGTGTCGGAGGGGTCGGCGCGCGCGAGGGCGGCGGGCGCGCGGGTCGAGGCGTGCGCGAGGGACGTGGAGAGATTGTCTCGCGCGCGGGCGTACGACGCAATCGTAGATGAGGAGAGGTACGCGTTGGGAGAGACGTATTCGTATTCGGTCGCGTCGGCGTCGACGAGCGTGGATGAACGATGGCGAATGGCGTGCGTCAACGTCGGCGCGTATCTGGAACTGGTCGGCGCGACGCCGACGCGCGAGGAGTGGACGAGGCTGCGCGTCGTCTTCGATGGGCTCGTCGCGCACGTCGACGGTGAGGTGGAGTGCGAACGACTCGTGCGAGACGATGCGAGATGGCGAGAGATGAAGATGACGATGGATGATTCCACCGTGCGCGGGAAACGTTTGACGCGGGTGCAGAATAACGCGAGGTACGAAGCCGCCAAGCGCGAGCTCGTCGAGGCGAAGAGAGAGTGGAGCGAGGCGACGCGCGCGTACAAGGCGGCGAGACGACGCGTCAAGGCGGCGAGGCACGACGTGCACAAGACGCGCAAGGCGGTTCGCATCGAGTATCGATGACTTTCCGGTTCGTCGGGTTGTTTGTACAGTACTACACACATCAATGAAAAGAATGAATGAATGAATGAATGAATGACGTCACGGCGGCGTCGGCGTCTCGGCGACTTTCCGAACCTCGCAACACCAATTTCCGTGATCGTAATACGACGCGTCCACGACGCACCACGACGCGAGCGCGTCGAAGAGTTTCGGTAACTCGCCCTCGGTGTACACGTGACAGTATCGCTGGTACACGACGGATCGTTTCTCGGCGTCCGCCTCCCCGTGCGCGGGCGCGCCGAGAAGATTCGCCTGTCGCGCGCGCTCGTCCTCGGGCGACACCCCCTTGACTTTAATCTTATTGTGAAAAGGCACGAGGACGTCCTGACCCTGAAACTGATGTCCCGACACCCCGCCCTGGTCTTGTTCCAGCGCCCAGGCGTAGAAGAGCGCGCGCCCACCGACGCGAACGACGCGCATGGTTTCCTTGACGAGCTCGACACGACGCTCGGGGGAGGAAATGTGATGCAACACGGCGATGTTCAACGCGTAATCGAACACGCTCGATCGATACGGTAACAAGACGGCGTCGGCCACCATGACCTCGTACCCGGTGTCGCGACAAATCTCAATCAAACCTCGACTGAAATCGCTTCCGAGGGCGATGCCGCCGCCGGCCACCACCTCGGGAATGTTTTTCCCGTTGCCGCACCCGACGTCGGCGACGAGACATCCCGGTGGTTGTTTACGCACGAAAGCCTCGACCCCGGTCCACGCGCGGTATCGCGTGCCGTGCCACTGCCGCGCGACGATGTCGTACACTTTCTGTACGTGTTCGCGCTCGACGTCCGGCATCGCGGTGACCGTTTTCGTCGAGTCTATGAGATTTTCAGGAACGACGGCGCACGAGCGCTTGGGCGGCTTTTTCACCAATTCGTCACTCGTCGTCGTCGTCGTCGTCGTCGTCTTCTCGCGTTCGTCGACATCGCCGACGTTCGGTCGAATCTCTCTCGCGCGCGCCTCCGCCGCCTCTGCCTCTGCCTGTTTCCCCGCCTTGCGCAATTGCTTCGCGCGTTTCCGCTCCTCTCTCGCCGCCTTGATCACCGCGCGTTCGGCGACGATGCGCGCGCGCCGACGCTCCTCCTCGGACGCCGCCTTCGTCTTCCCGCTCACCGAAGTAGACGCATCTTCGCCCGCCCGTTCGCGTCTTTTCGCCCTATAGATCGCACGAAACCTCTCCGTCAGCGTCGTCTGCGCCTCTATCGCCTCTCGCTCCCCCTCGACGTCCATCCTTCGTCGAAACGTGAGCGACACGCGCCTCGCCGTCGTCGGCGGTACGGCGTGTTCGTACTCATTCGCCGCCGCCCCCTCCATGCGCACCGCCGAACCCACCGGTAGCATCATCCTCACCTCCTCCCCCTCGTACACCCTCTCCCTCTCCGGTCTCGCCTCCTCCCCACTCGGCCACATCATCCCTCTTCCCAGCGTCATCGCCTGCGCGCTCCCGAGCGACACCGTCACGAACGGTCTCGCGAACTCCGGATTATCGATATGCGGCGGTATCCACCGTCCTCGTCCATACGCGTTGATCGTGCACGAATCCATCGTTCGTTTCTCATCCTCTCCCAGCACACCGTTCGCGCACAATTCATCCAACACGTCTCGCAGCGTCCGCGGCAGCGCCTCCACCGCCTCTTCCCTGTGCACGCGGTTACTGTGCGTGAAGGTGCCGTACTGTAACATCTCTCTCGATTGCGCGCGTCTCGCCCACTTCTCCGGCGCGTCCGCGTACGTTTTCCCGAGTAATTCTCCTCGTCGTCCTCGCGCGAGTTGTTCCGCGATCCAACGCTCGCACGCGTCGCGGGCGTCGCGAGAGACGCTCGCGGGGAAGAGCGTGGCGCCGAGACGCGCGGCGCGCGCGCGGGCGTCGCGCTCGCGGTCGTCGAGGACGAGATCGTCGTCGTCGACGGCGTCTGGGGACATGAGGGGGTGACGCGAAAACGATGCCGTCGTCGCGTCGGGGAGTCGCGTCGGGGAGTCGGTCGCGCGTCGCGTCGGAGGCGCGCGCGCGCGCGCTGACGAGAGGCGCGCGCGCGCGGAGGCGGGCGACCGAGCGTTTTTATGTTTGGGTATACGATTCGGATGAACGGTACGTAGTAGAGAGTATTGGGAAGGGTGTGGTAAAAAACGTGTGAGAGAAACGGTTCCGTCGTCTCGAGCGAACGGGACATCGAGGCGCGCGGCGAGAGCGATGGCGACGGCCGAGGACGATGGGTACGACAGTGATGGATGTCGATTTTCTTGCGAGCCCACGGAGGAGCGTCGAGCGTTGGAACGCGCGCGAAGGGCGTGGTCGAGCGCCGACGACGGAACGCGCGCTTTTTGGACGAAGACGCGCGCGACGTGGAGTCAGACGACGCAGTGCGTCGAGATCGCGGTCTCGATGCCCGTCGACACGCGCGCCGAAGACATAAGCGTGGACATTCAGACGACGCGTCTGGTCGTTCGCGTGCGTTGGCACGGTGAGGTGCGCGCGTTGACGGGACCTCTGCGCCGACGGTGCCGCGCCGACGAGAGCGTCTGGACGCTCTCCTCGAGCGCGCGAGAGTGCGAATTACTCATCTCCCTCGCCAAGGACGACGCCGGCGCGGACGCTCCACCGTGGTCCGGGGTCATCGAGGGCGGATCGTGCTCGAAATCCCCGACCGAGGTGCTCTCGGACATGGTGCGCGCCGACGAGCCGTATCCGGACGCGGACGAGCTCTGCGTCGAGACCAAGGCTTTGGTGCACACCATGCGCGAGAGATACGGCGCGCTCGCTCGCGGCGAGATGCACGATCCCGAAGACGCATGGGACGTCAGATTCGGCGTGTCCCTCGAGAAGAACGCACACGTGTGACGCGATCGCCCGCTCGTTCCCGAAAAAGTGCCCAAAAAGTTGCCCACAAAGGAAAAAGCGCGCGTCCCCCCACCTCACACGCCCACGCGTCCTCTCGCTCGCGCGCGCGCGTCCACCATGTCAGACATCGACCGAGGTCTCGAAGTCGTCTCCCTCGACGCGTTCGACGTCGACGGTGACGTCCACGTCGTCCCCACGCGGTACGGCCCGCTCACCGTCACCGTACAGGGTGATCCTCGAGCGCGCCCGCTCCTCACCTACCACGACGTCGGATTGAACCATCGCACGTGCTTCCAACCCCTCTTCGTCTGCGCCGGTCCGTCGAGCGATCTCGTTCGAAGGTTCCGAGTCCATCACATCGACGCGCCGGGGTGTCAAGACGGTGGCGTGGATGGGAATCTCTCGGACGCGTCGCCGAGGACGCTGGACGCGTTGGCGGAGCAGGTGGAGGACGTCGTGAAACATTTCGGTCTGCGCGAGTGCGTGGGACTGGGCGTCGGTGCGGGAGCGACGGTGATGGCACTGTACGCGGGGAGACACTCGAGCGCGTGTAAGGCGTTGATGTTGGTGGCGCCGAGTTGCGGACGGGCGGGGACGGTGGAGCACGCGTTGGGGGCGATTTGTAAATTTAACATGAAACGGTACGGATGGACGCCGTGGACGCAGAAACATTTGATGAAACGGATGTTCAGTTATCGTGGACTCGGTGGATCGAGAGGGATGTTTGAGAGCGATTTGGCGCAGACGGCGCGACGGGAAATGCGGGCGATGAACCCGCGCGCCGTGACGGCGTATTACGACGCGGCGTTGCACAGATTGGACAATGAACACATTTACGCGTCGTTACGCGTGGACGCCATCATCATGGCGTGCGCGGCGAGTCCGTGGTATAAAGATTCCGTCGATATGAACGCGCACATGTCGGCGAAGACGACGAGTTGGGTGGAGATTGAGGGGTGCGGCACGGCGGCGACGATGGAGGATCCGAGCGCGCTCCTCTCGCCCATCAATCTCTTCATTCAACGCCTCAAAAGTCAGGGCATGTGCTAGCGAGTTCTCATTCTGTAATACGTACCACTATGATCTACATACCATCTACATCTACCATCTACCGCCACGACGACGCGATGTCTTTGTCCGAGACGACGAGTCCGCGTTCGTCGACGTCCTCGACGAGTCGTCGCAACGCGTCGGCGTCGCACCTCGCCAACGTCTCGCGCGATCCCACCACCACCAACGCGTGTTTCGCCCGCGTCAACGCCACGTTCAATCGTCGACGGTCCGCTAAAAATCCAACGTTGAAACGCGGGTTATTTCGCACCGCCGAACACACGACGACGTCCGCCTCGCTTCCTTGAAAACTATCCACGGATCGCACGGCGACGTCTCGCAAACCGCGCGCGGATAACGCCTCGCGAAGACGCCCCACCTGCGCGGCGTAAAACGTGATGACGACGATGGATAACACCTTTGCCGCGTCGTTATCCCCGCGAATGCGCGCCACGACGTCGCACGCCACCTGCGCCTCGCGTTCGTTCGTCTTGCTCTTCCCGCGTCCGCCGCGCTCCGCGCCGTCGGCGACGTCGACGAAGACGTACGGCGGCAACCATCTCGGCGTCCCCACCGGACGCGCGCGCGTCTCAACGCACGGCGCGTTCATCACGCGACCGTCGTAAAACTCTCGAGCGGGCCAGGATGAAATCTCCGGGTGCATTCTGTATTGTGCGTTTAACGCGCGCGCGCCGTCTTCGTCCGTCTTCGTCAGACGTTCCATCAGCGACGTCGCGTGTCCGAATCGACGCGCGATGTCTGACGTCAGAGACGCGGGTAATTGCGCGGGATCACCGACGAGGAGGGCGCGACGAGGGTGACGCGTGAACGCGATGGCGAGTTCCGGTTCGAGCGCCTGCGCGGCTTCGTCGACGAGGAGCACGTCGGGACGGTCGAGCGCCGCCATGACGGATTGACCCGCCGACGCGAGCGTACAAAACGTCACGCACGCGCGACGAAGCGTCTCGCTCGCGAATTCATCGACGCGATCGCCTCGACTCGAGCCTCGAACGATCGACGCCACCGCGCGCGCGCCCGCGTCGCGAATATCGTCGTCGGCGGCGGCGCGGCGCAGCGCGTCGAGCGCGTCGGCGACGTCGCCGGCGAGAAAATCCGGCGCGCGTCGCCGCAATCGTCGTCTCGCGCGTTCACCCGCGTCTCGCACGTTCACCGCGTTCATCTCACCGCGTGTATACGCATCGAGCGTCTCTTTCAATCGTCTCGCGACGACTTCGCACGTCTGAAAGATGAAATGGTCCATCGTCGACGCTTCCGTCGCCGCGTCTCGCAACGCCTCCTCGACGCCGACGAGCGCGACGTCGTCCTCCTCGTCGTCCTCCTCGTCGTCTTCGTCGAGACGACGACGCCTTCGCGCGCGAAGATACGTCTCCATCACCACGCACACCGCCTTATTACTCGGCGCGCACACCAACACACGATGATTCGTCGCGACGAGACGGGCGAGAAGACTCGCCGCGAATCGCGTTTTCCCCGTCCCCGGCGGTCCCACGACGGCGCGACAACGATCGGCGTCTCCTCGCTCCTCGATGAAACTCACGGCGGCGTCTCGCTGGGACGCGTTGAGCGGAAGCGCGAACGCGTCCCCGCTCGACGGGTCGTCTTTCGCGTCCTCTTCCCGGACAATCGCATCCTCCTCGTCGTCGGAATGAATGAACTTCACGTGCGCGGCGCGTCGGCGTCCGAGCACGCGATGCGCGAAGTCGACGCGCGGACGCGTGAAACACGCGACGGCCATGCGTCTGTGCGTGATGAGCGAGTCCAACGGCGTCGCTCGAAAGGACACGCGCGCGGACGCCTTCGCGTCTCGAAAGACGTCCGAGGCGAGCACGACGAGCGGAACGACGTCTTCCCGCGTCGTCGTCGTCGTCGTCGTCGTCTCTCTTCGCGGACGCGCGGAGACGAGCGCGAAGGTTTCTTTTTTCACGCCGGTTCGCGCGTCTTCGCGCGATAAAAGAATCGCCGTGGCCGGTTTCCGCCACTCATCCGACGCGGAAAACGACGTCGGCGTCGCGAGAATCGTCATCAACTCGCCGTCCTCGACCTTTTCGTCCTCCTCGACGACGACCACGTCGACGTCGAACGCGCGCGTCCCCGCGTCCGCCGACGTAGCCAGAGCCGCGGCCAACGTCGCTCGCGCCTCCTCGAACGCTACTTCCTCCTGCGTCGCGTACCACGCGTCCATGCTCTCGTACGTCGTCATCGCCCGCGGGAGGATTCCCTCACCGACAGCCTCGCGCGTGCCCGCGCGTAATCCGCGCGCGGGCCAACTCAAGACGCGTCTCGCGAAGGCTCTCGCGGCGGCGGCGCGCGACCGCCCCTCGCGATCACAATCTTTTCCCCGTCGTCGACGCTTCGCTCGACGAGACGTCGACGTCGACGCGCCCGTCTCTCTCCATCTTCTCTCCATCGACCGCTCGTCGTCGTCGTCGTCGTCGTCCGCGAGGGCGTCCGCGCATCGAATCGTCGCCGGCGTCGGCGTCGGCTCGAAACCGTCCCGACGAGAGCGTGGTCTCGTTCCCGCGCGCGGTCGACGATCGATCGACGCGAGGGGTACACGCGAGACATCGTCGTCGTTTTCTTCGTCTTCTTCTTCTTCTTCTTCATCGATGCACGCATCGTCGTCGTCGTCGTCGAATGTCGGTTCGTCTCTGATGTCGTCCTCGAGAAGTTCCCAACCGAAATCGCGCTCCATCCGTCTCCACCGCGCGCGAAATCGACGCGCGGAGACGCGAGCGGCGCGAGGACGACGCGCACCGCGCGCGTCGCGTCGCGCGCGCGCGCGATCGCTCGGAGAACCGCGCGTGGTTGCGTGTGACGAGACGCGCGTGAAATCGCACCTTCACTCCTCCGCGCGCCGTTCGCGTCGCGCGACGTCCGCGAGAGGCATCGCGCGCGCGTCCATGGCGTCCACCGCGTTTCTCGCGTGCGCGCGAGACGCGCCGGTGCGCGTCGTGGCGACGTTCGGGGACGACGCGCGATCGAACGCGGAAACGCTCGAGCTCGCGGCGTCCGTCGCGCGCGCGCGGTTCGCGTTTCCCGAGCGCGCGCGCGACGACGAAGAGGGAGGGGAGAGGGATGACGTCGACGCGCGCGAGGACGACGGTGACGGGGCGTCCGCGTCGACGAGGATGGCGAACGCGAGGACGGAGAGATTCACGCTGTGTCTGACGCGCGAGGACGGGACGCGCGTGATGGGCGTCGTGCGTCGCGTCGACGGTGGACGCGCGGCGTTGGTGGCGCTGAGTCGAAAACCGTGGTTTGAGTATTATCACGACGCGTTGGAGGGGGCGAGCGCGGAGGCGGTGCGAGTGTTGTCGGAGACGACGGCGAGCGCGAGGGGCGAGTCGCGCGAGAGGCGACTGGGGCCGGACGACGCGTTGTACGCGTATTTGGATCGAGTCATGGGGGCGAGAACGCCGAAACCGGGGACGGAGGTGACGGTTGGGTTACCGTGGACCGCGTACGCGGGCGTGGCGACGCAGAGCGTGCGATTGCGAGCGCCGGATTTGAGTCGGGAGTTTAACGGCGGGATTAAATTTACATCCGTGTTGGATTGCGGACACGTGGATGCAGTCTTGGCGCTTTTCGCGGCGTTGGTGCACGAGCGACGCGTGGTGGTGACGAGCTCGCGATTGGAGGCGCTGAGCGGGGCGGTGCAAGCGGCCAACGCGTCGCTGTATCCGTTGTCGTGGCAGCACATCTTCTTGCCCGTGTTGCCGGAATCGTTTTTAGATTACCTCACAGCGCCGATGCCGTTTTTGGTCGGTGTGCACGCGTCGCTCGTGCCGGAGATGAAGAAATTACCCTGCGACGACGTCTTCGTGCTCGACCTCGACGATGGGTCGTTCACGTACTTTGAGGAGGATTTCGACGCCATGCCGTCGGGCGCGCTCACGCTCTTGCGCGTCGGATTGCTTCGAGAAATCGAACGCTCTCGAGGTGAGGATTCGCAAGCCGTCGCGCGCGTTTTTCGCACGTTTTTCTCCTCCACGCTCGGTCCGTACAAAGCGCACATCAAGGGCGTCTGGGCGAATCCACCGCCCAAGGACGCCATCGTGTCAGACAGTTTGTGGCTCGATCAGCGCGAGTTTATGCAGTCGTCGAAACACGCCGGCGTCCTCGCCGCCATGCGAGGGACGCAAATGTACGAAGTCTTCGTCCGTCAGCGATTGAAGATGTGCGCGCGAGAGGCGCGAAAGACCGGGTTCGTGCCCATGGGGGACGAGATCGTGGACTTTGACCTGGACGAACCCGAATTGACGCTGTCGGACGTCATGATGCGCGGCCAGGCGCTCTCCGCGCAATTCGCGTCGGCGTCGTCGCACGCCTTCTCCGTCGGAAGCTCGGTGTTTAAATCGACGATGCAAAAGGCGAAACGGGCGTACTCGAAATCAAAGACGTTTCAAGACATGCGAAAGGCGTTCGCGAGTAAGAAGAATCAACTCGCCGCGTCCATCGGAAAGCTCAGGGAAAAGAGTTCGGAGGATTTAGCCTCCAAGTGGGCCGAGTGGACCGAGGACGGCGCGGTTCGAAACTTATCCTTCGAGACACAGCCCGAGGCGTCGTCGCATGCGCCGACGATGGTTCGTTCGCGTCCGACGTCGCCGGAGAAAGTGGAGGTGGAGGCCAAGGATGCACCGAGTCCCGCGCCGAATCCCGCGCCTTGCCGCGAGGAATCGCCGCCGTCGACGGTCGTCGACGCGGGCGCCCTCGCGAGCTTATCCCTCGACGACGAGACCACACGTACCGCGCCGGACGCGAAACCGCCGTCGAGTCCCGCCGTCGAACGCCCGATTCCAAATTTGATAGACTTGTAAAATCACAACCCACGCGCTCGCGCTTCTTCTTCGCTACGTTAACTAATCGAACCGTCTCGTCGACGCCGACACCGAGACCACGCCACGCTACGCACATTCCTCAACACGCACCCGATTCACTCGCTCGCCCTATTCGCGTTCGCGTTCCCGTTCGCTTTCTCATCCGAGTACGTCTCCGGCGCCGTCCCGTTCCACGTAGACGTCGCGCCTCGTCGAATCATCCCCGCGTGCGGCGTCACCGCCCACCGCAATTTCACCTCCAACGGCGCCCCAAGGATTGAATCATCCACCGTTCGCACCCTGTGTTTCCCCATCATCCGTCCGTGCGCTCGCACCGGTTCGCCTCTTCGCGCCGCGAACGTCGCGTCCCACACCGTCACCTCGTTTCGCGTCCTCTTCGCCGTCTCGTACGTCAGCGTCACGTGCGCGAACACCGTCTTGGCGTTCCACGTCGCGCATGAAGAGAGATCGAAGTCGACGTCGAGGGCGACGAGCGCCTCGTCGTGGTCACCGACGCGTCGCAGACGGTCGAAACGGGCGATCGAGACGTGTGGATCGTGGAGCGTGGGCGACGTGGATGTCGGCGCGCAGACGGCGGTGAGGCCGTCGGTGAGGGCGATGGCGACGATGAGGGCGACGAGAACGGGCACGGCGAGCGTGAGCACGCCGCCGAGGCGGTAGAGGGCGGTGTGCGACATCGCGGCGTGGGCGAATGTGACGTCGGGACGGATTCGTTTCGCGAGCCGAGCGAATACGCGAATACGCTTGGATTACGTTTCGATTGCACTCACGGCGACGTCTCCGCGCGTTCGCGAGCGTTTCTCGCCTCTAATTCTTTCAGCGCGCTCTCCACGCGAGCCATGATCTGCGCGTGCAGGTGATCCCTCGCCCTCGCGTTTTTCTCGCACCGCGCGCACTTCGCCGTCAAGTCGCGAAAATCCAACGGTTCGCCCACGGTGACGTGCACGCGCTCACCCACCGCCATCGACCACTTCCCGTACGGTTTGATGACGTCCATGCCCGAGTGCCAAAACGGAAGCACGATGGGCGCCTCACCGCCCGCGATCTCGACGTCGCAGAGCAATTTCGCCAAACCTCGACGCATGGGTCCCAACGTCCCCGTCTTGCTCACGCGTCCCTCGGGAAACAAATGCACCCAATCACCCCGCGCGAGCAGATTCGCCGCCGTGCGCATGGCGGGTTGATCGACCCCACCCCCTCGCTTGATGGCGAGCGCTTTCCCGCACAGGAAAAACTGCTCTCGAAGCGCATTCTTGGCGCAAATTTCATCCGTGCACAGCGTCCATCGCACGCCGCCGCGTCTCGCCTCCGACGCGAACGTCGACCACGGAATCATCGCGCTCAGCACCCCGGGATCGTCGAACGTGCTCACGTGATTACACACCGTCACCAACCCTCGCTTCATCCCGCTCTCACCTCCGCCCTCGCGTGCGTTCACCGCCCTCTCGAACGCGTCCCGTCCCGAAGCCGTCGTCGCGTTGGCGCCCTCCAACGCGCACTTCCCGAACGCCGCCACCGCACAGAGAACGACTTGTCTTCCGAACGCTCCCCACGGCGACGTCGTGGGTAAAACATCCCTTTCATACACCTCTCGTCCGCTCGTGGACGCCGTCTCCGCGCGCATCGGGCGCGCGTTCGATGAATGAATGAATGAATGACGAATTCGACAATCGATGCCGATTCGACGACGCGACGCGCGTTCGAGGCGCGAACGCGTCGGTCAATGCGGACGCGAACGACGGGAACGACCGCGTCGACGCGTTCGAACGATCGATTCGACGCGCGCGAGAGAGAGTGAGGACTCGAAGGATGACTAGGTTTCGATTCGTAAAGCGTACAGCAAAAAGCTCCGGGACGCGTTCGGTCGACGCGCGACGGATCGATCGATCGATGGATGATGATGACACGTCGATGCGTCGACGCACGGTCGATCATCGTATGCTCGTGCGCGCGAGGGTGGCGACGGTGTTATCGCCCGCGCCGGAGGTTTGTGACTTTAAACCCGGGAAGACGTTCCAAAAGCGCAACGTCTCGTCCCCGGCGCCGGTGACGATGGTTTGTCCGTCAGGGGAGATGGCGAGAAAGAGCACGCGAAACGTGTGTCCCGTGAGGGTGGTGAGTTTACTCATGCTCGGATACCTCCAGACGACGATTTGGTTCTGACTGTACCCGTGCGTGCTGACGATTTCGTTGACGTTTTTGCTCCACACCAGGTTACACACCTGCGACCCCGTGTCGACGCACTGCAGCGGCGCGTTGGTCACCGTGTTCCAAAACCGTATGCATCGATCCGCGGTGCCTCCACCGCTCGCTAACAACCCTTGTTGATGCGGACTCCACGCGATGGCTTTCACAGCCGCGGTGTGTTCGCCGCATCGCAACGCGGGCGAGGACGAGTGCGCGTTCCACACGAAGAGTTGGTTGTCGTTGCCGCCGCTCGCGAGTTGTTGATCGTCGTACGACCACTTTAATCCGCACACCTCGCTCTTGTGTCCGAGCAATTTGTTCGAGTAATCGCTCGGCGAGCGTATGTCTCTATTGAGTATCGTTCGATCGCGACTTCCGCTCGAGAGCGTGTGCGAATTCCACGCCAACGTCCCCGCGCGTCCGCGATGACCGAGCATGGCGCGCGTCTTCTTCGCCTTGGCGACGTCCCAAATCTGCACCTCGCCGCTGTTGGTACCGATGCCCAGGTACGTCCCGCGCTGCGTCCACGCCACCGAACACACGGAATCGTCCGGGTCGAGTTCACACAGTTTCGTCACCTTGCTCGTGCACGCGCTCCAGAGGTAGACGCACGTCCCCAAACCGACGGCGAGGACGTTGCTCGCGCTCCAATCGACGAGATTGAGATAAAAGTCATCCTGTAACGCGGGCGCGTCGAGCACCTTGTACGGACTTCGAGGAATCTTTCTCGGCACGCGTCGACGCGGGGACGAGAGCGTCATGCCCAGCGGACCGTCGACGCCGCCCGCTGGATTCAACTCGTACGGAGACGTCGTCGTCGCCGTCGACGCCAAGACGCCGTCGTCTCGAAACCGAAACAAGTTTCTCCCGGGCGACGCGCGCGAATACGACGATCCATCGATCGGGGACACGACGACGCGTCTCGCGCGGTACCTCGACGACGTCGGCGACGCCGGCGGGGTGACCCCGTACGCTTCGGGCGGACTCACGTCGCCGAACAATTCGCTTCGCAAGAGGGCGCCGTACGCCACGCTCGCGTCCTCGCGTTCGTACCCTCGAGACCCCGCCGCGGCGCCGCCCGTCGTCGTCGCCGTCGCCCCCGTCCCCGTTCGCCCGTTCATCCACCGTCCATCATCATCCACGTCTCTCCCGCGTCTCGGATCGTCCTCCTCGCCCTCGCGCGGCGTCCCTCGCGCGTCGCCGCGTTCGCCGCCGCGGTCGCCGCCGCGCGCCTCCGCGTCTCTCGCCCGCGTTCCCTCCCCCTCCCCGCTCGCCGCTTCCAACAGACTGAACCCCCCTCGAAACCCCACGCTCGTCTTTCTCGACGGCACGAATCGATCGCTCGCTCGAGCTCGACCGCGACCGCGACCTCGTCGATCGGGATCGGGCGTTCGAGGCGCCAATCCGTCGTTTCCGGTCGCGTCTCCGTCTCCGCTCGGCGGCGGCGTCGTCCCCGCGCGTCCCGGCGTCCAATCCTCGCATCCATCGTCGTCCTCGCGTCCACCGTCTCCCGTCGACCGCGGGGTCTCGAACGAGACCGTCGACATCGACGCGATCGAGAGACTCGGCGGGGTCGTTTCGTCGCCCGCTCGCGTCACCGAACCGAACCGAATGATTGAATGAATGAATGAATCCTCGCGCGTTGACTTTTCCGTCACGCGCTCGGCCAATGAATGGATTTTCCCGACACCGATGAGACGCGCGCGTGTACGACTCGCGACGACGACGACGACGACGACGAACGCGTTCGTTCGTTCGTTTCGTTCGCCCGTCTCGTCGTCGCTCGATCGTCTCCAGTCTCGGTCGCGGGGCGTCGCGTCGACGAATGCATGCACGCGCGAGCGATTGATTGCCAGCCGTGACGAGGACGTGCTCTTGTTGGAGTGCGTGTTTGGAGTATGTACTTAGTTCTCGGACAGTATATACATATAAAGTGAAATAGAGAACTATATGTATATATATGTGTATGTCGTGTCGTGTCGTGTCCGACGACCGACCCAGACGGACCACGGCGTGTGTACGTTATTACGGGGAACCGATCGAGCGTGCATTTTTTTTTTGTCCACCGATGCGTGGGTCGGTGCTGGGACGACTCGAATATCGACTACACGGGTGTATCGTGTGTGAATGTATGGAATCACTGTGTGTATACATCGTCGTCCACGCCCATCGCGCGAATGCATTCGTGCGTGTGCCTGGGCACGGGACGATGGGAATGGATGGATGGATGGATGGCGTGCGTGCATTCATGTCGTCTGTCGTCGACGCGCGAGGAGACGGACGGATTCGAGAGACGCACCGAGCGCGACCATCGACATCGTTCGCATCGAACGCGTCTCTCCCGCGTCTCGCTCGCTCTCTCTCTCGAACGACGAATTCATTCATTCATTCACTCATTCATTCATTCCGTTGCGAACGAACGAACGAACGAAGGGACGAACGAACGACCGGACGCGCTCGAGAGGGACGCGAGAGAGACGGACTCGATCGACGCGTTCGTTCGCATCCAATAGCGCGCGCGCGAGAAGAGGTACGCGCGTCTGTCTCGAACGCACGACGCATCGAACGCATCGAATCGCGCGTGCATTTTAAACCACCCATCCACCGGAGACGATCGAGGCGAATGCGCCGTGGAATGAATGCGACGGAGTGATTGACGAGTTCTTCTTCGTGATGACGACGACGTAGGGAAGAGAGGTGTCTTTACGGTGGAAAAGAGAGACGACCGATCGATCGATCGAGACGAATACGAATACGTGACGTCGATCGAGGCGAGGTTTGGACGAGGACGCGCGCGGGCGAGACGGAGCGGCGCGCGGAGGCGGACGCGGACGCGCGCGAAGACGACGCGGACGAGACGGAGGCGATGCGCGCGAAGAGAGATGGGATGCGTGAGAGAGAGGAGGATGGTGGGAGTGATGATGATGAGACGCGCGCGAAGACGATGACGATGATGACGACGATGACGACGACGGAGGCGGAGGCGAACGCGAACGCGGCGGGCGACGACGCGGGCGCGGCGCCGGCGTACGCGGAGTGGTACGCCGCGGCGATGGTGGGGGGTGGTGTCGTTCCGGCGACGGCGACGCCGCTTCCAGTGCCCGTGGTGGTGCCGTATAACCTCGTTCCGGGTACGCGGGGGGATGAATACGCCGTCGGTGGGCCGCCGGCGCCGGCGCCGATGATGATGTATCCGCCGGCGCCGATGATGCCCGCGGGCGATGCGGCGTACGCGCAGATGATGGCGATGCAACGCGAGTGTTACGCGACGGCGATGTATAACGCGCAGTGTTACGGGTACGCCGCGCCGACGTACGCGGGCGACGCGTACTACGGCGGCGGCGGCGGCGGTCGTTCGGGCAACGCGTCGTCGAGGTACGGTCGACGATCGCCTCGCGCGGCACGCGGGCGATACGGCGGCGGTGGCACCGGCGGTGGGGTCGGTGGCGGTGGGGCGCCGTCGACCCGTCACCACCACAATTACCACCACGGATTCGGCGGAGGCGGGTACCGCGGCGATAGAGGCGCGCAACACACGGTTTTCGTCAGGGACGTCGCGACGAGCGTGAGCGAACGCGAGTTGGCGGACGCGTTCGCCGCGTGTGGAAACATACTAGACTGTCGAATGTGTCGCGACGTCAATGGGAACAAGTCGAATTACGCGTTCGTGGCCTTTGACTCGTCGGACGCCGCGCGACGCGCGTTGATGTTCGACAAGACGGAGCTTCACGGCAAACGCATCGTCGTTCGTCCGAGCGATACGGCGGTGATTCCGGTGAATCCGCTGTTGTTGCCGCAAAACGACGAGGAGATCGAGAGCTGCGCGCGAACCGTGTACGTGGCCAACGTGGAGAAGACGGTCACCTCGGAAGAGCTCAAGGCGGCGTTCGAGGAGCGCGCCGGCGCGGTGAATCGATTGCACGTGCAAGTCAAGCACAACGCCGCGGTGAACGTCGCGTTTATAGAATTTGTCACCCTCGAGAGCGCGAAATCGGCGTTACAGATGACGGGTAAGAGACTCGGTAATCGAACGATTCGCGTGAGCGCGTCCAAGACGCCGTTGCGCGTGCATCGACGACAGGCGTCGACGACGTCTTCGTCGCGGGACGGAGCGACGAGCGCGCGCGGGAGCGAAACGCCGAAATCTCCGGCCGTGTACAAGGTTCACGTGAACAACATTCCGAAGAATTCATCCCCGGGAAGTTTGCGAACGATTTTTTCAGAGTGTGGCGAGGTGACGCACGTCGAGTTGTTCAACAACCCGAAGAGCAAGTTTCCGTACGCCTTTATCGATTTTCAAGACGAGGAGAGCGCGGAGAAGGCGCTGGACATGAACGGGAAAGAGTTCAACGAGCACGTCCTGAACGTCGAGTGGTCGCGAAGTAAAAAACGTCGACCGCTGCGTCCGCCCATGGACCCGGTGTCTCGCGAAAAGGCCGAGCGCACCGTGTACGTCACCGACATCGATCCGCGCGCCGACCCCAAGGAGGTGCGTCGAAAGTTTGAGAACGCGTGCGGTGAGGTGGCGCTATTTTGGTACAAGTCGTTCCAAAAGGGCGAGAAGCGAGGCATCGCGTACATTGAGTTCAAAACTCTGGAATCGGTGGACGAGGCGCTAAAGTTGTGTCGAACGCACTTTGTGAGCGAGTCGCGTCTCATCAAGGTGCGACACTCGCTCACCGCGCTCGTGGCTCGAGACGGCGGCGCGAACGGGTCGTGTCACACGCCCGACGTGAGCACTCCCGGAAGTCTAAGCGGCGACGACGAGCGAACGTGCGACGACGAGGGCGTCGTTCGCGATTTGCGCGCACCGCTCGACGCCGAAGAGTTGACAAAAGAGGTTGAGAAAAAGTTGGGCGTTGGCGCCCCGGCGGCGTAGAGTCGTCGCTATATACCTACCGTATTCTGTGCTCGCTACAACGTACTAGTGCTATACAGAGGTGTGTAATCTAATGTCTTCTAATGTGTATTCATCCACGCATGCTACACGGACGCCAATCCCGCGACGACGCCGTTGACGTGCGTCAATCCCGCGACGACGACGCACGCGACGCTCGACTCGTCGTCGTCGACGACGACGCGCTCCGGAGCGACAGTTTCCTCGTTCGCGGGCACGACGCTCGCGAGAAGGTACCCGGCCGCGTGCGCCTCGACGTCGCGCACGATTTCGTCGTCTTCGTCCACGCGTTCGATCCACACCTCCACTTTTCGAGCCTTGGTGCGCGGTCGCTCGCCCTCGACGACGCGCACGACTCTCGCGCGCGCGAACGCGTTATCGACGACGACGGAGGCCGCGCGTCGCGACGGATCGTCGTCGTCGTCGCCGTAATAATGACGCGTGTGCCCGAGCAAACACCCGAGTTCGACGCCGACGAGTCGGCCGCCGTTGGCGTCGGCGAGCGCGTCCAGGAGCGCCAACCATCGCGGTTCCCACAGATTGAGACGACGCGTCTCCCCTCGCGCGAGCGCGCGTTTGAGCGTGAAACACGGTCGCGCGTTCGCGTCTCTCGGCGTGAACGCGCGCGCGCGATCGGCGGTGACGAGGGGATCGGCGCTAAAGCGAAACGAGACGCGTCTGGCGTCGCCGTCGGCGACGGCGGCGCACGCCCTCGCGGCGTTCGTCGCGTGTCGCACGAGCGCGTCGTCCCTATCCATCCACACCGTCTCCACGAGCGGACAAAACGCGAACAGGAACATCCCGACGCTCACCGCGTCGAACGCGCCGGCGGAGGAGACGGCGGAGGACCCGACTGCGACCGCCGCGCCGGCGACGAGCGCCGACCGCGACCACCGCGACCACCGCACGCCTCCATCTCGCGCCGCCGCCTCGAGCGCGTTCACGAAACACGCGACGACTCGGCCGTCGCCGTCGCCGTCCTCCGCCGCCGCCGCCGCGTCGTCGCCCGTCGCCGCCCGCCTCGCGTACCGCGCCGCCCGCCTCCACCGCGCCGCTCCCCGCGTCCCATCCTCGTGCGCCACCGCGCGCGACCTCACCGTCTCCACCAACCCACCGTCCACTCGAACGTCTCCGCACACGACGTCTGCTCCCGCGCGCGCCGCCTCGACCAATCCCGTCAATAAATCGTCGCCGCGCGCGTCGTCGTCGCCGCGTCCCCGCGCCGCGCGTCTCCTCTTCCCCTCCCACAGCGCCTCCGCGCGCGCGCGGTCGAGCTCGAGGACCACGCACCGCGGACGAACCCGTCGCACGACGTCGCGCACGTCCGCTTTCGACCGCGACTGCGCGTCGTGCGACGTTCCCAAGACGTAAAATTCGCACATTCGAGACGAATCAAGACGACGCGCGACGTAGCCGCACGACCGCGGTAACCACTCCGGACGAGGTCGCGGACGACGCGAGGTCGAGGCGGAGGTCGACGTCGAGGTCGACGTCGACGTCGAGCTCGGCGCGGGCGACATGGAATGGGGATGAATGAATCACACGAACGCGTCGTTTTCGCGTCTTCGAGCTCGGCGGCGCGGGAAAGAGGAAACCGGACCCGGATCGTCCACTACTTGGAGGCGAGAAAGTCGTCAAAGGTGAAATCTCTCGCGTCTTCGACGATGTCGTCATCGGCGGCGGGAAAGAGGAAACCGCCGCGCGCGCTCTCGTCGTCGTCTTCGTCGTCTTCGTCTTCGTCTTCGCGCGACGCTGGCGCGCGTCGGAACGAACGATCTCCCGTGGAATCAGCGCGACGAAGCGAGCGAGACAACGAGTGTGGACGTAGGGTGGACCCGACGCGAGTCACGCGAGACGGCCAGTCGTCATTGTCTTCGTCGTCTTCGGGGTCTCGGTCGCGCGCGGCGAGCGGGACGTAGGACACCTCTCCCTTCTCCGGATCGACGATCTCGCGACCTTCGTCGTAAATGCGACGCGCGACGATGACGTCGGACCAAAATAGTCGCCACGCGTCGTCGGCGGCGATGCGACTGGTGAATTTATTGACGGCGACGCTCACCTGGAGCGCGAAGCCGAACCGCTCGTCGACGGAGATTTCAAACCTCGGCGGACGACCGAGCCACTTGACGTCGTCGCGAGGTTCCGTCCACGCGTATTTCACGACGCAGCGACCGCGCTCGACGCCGTGCGTAGCGACTTCGACGTCTCGCGCGGCGATGAATCGACGCCACCGCGCGATGTCGACGGGGACGTCGAGGGTAATCTTCTTCGTCTCAAACGAGCAGTACGCGTTTCGGAAATAGCGCATGAGAAACACGACGCCGCCGCCAAAGACGACCCACGCGAAGACGTTTAAGAGGAGCCACATGCCCGGAACGTCGACGAGGTACGGTTGCACGGCGTCCACCGCCCATCGAATGGAGGTAAACGAGAGGTATTGTCCCGAGAATCGATCGACGACGTCGAACGCGAGCGTCCCCGACAAAATCACCTGGGTCACCTCGAGCGTGGTGCCGCTTCTCGCCTGCTCGCGGAACGCGTCCTCCAAGTTTTTTGTCGAACGTTCGATCGTCTCCTGAATGTGCAACTTTTTGGTCGCCGTGATTTTCCTATTCTCGTCCTCGAGCGTCTCGAGCGAGCGCAAACACGAGGCGACTACTTTTTCCATGTCCACCGCGCGTCGCTGTAAACGCCTCCACGATTCGTTCAGGTGTAACACGTCGTATAACGTCTGCGACGCGTCGTCCGCGTCGTCCACCAGACGCTCGCGAGACGCGTCGAACACCTCCAACGATTCGGCGACGAAGGCTTGAATCTCGTACAAAATCGTCGCCGTCGATGCGTGCTCGGCGAGTCGCTCGCGAATTTTTGCCAAATTCGTCGGATTTTTCTCGTGATTCTGCGCCAAACGTCGCGTGACACTGAGAGCATCCGTCAGCGCGAAACACTGTCCGAAGGCGTGTCGTAAAAACGTCGAACGCGCCTGTAACTCGGAGTGCGCGGCGAGGAGTTTGTGATGTCGCTCGCACCGCGGACCGAAGACGACGACGCCGCGCGAACCGAAAATCAACACCTCGCCGCCCTCGCCTAAATCGTGCGCGAAGTACGTCGATCCGATTATTTGTTTCAACTCGTTCTCCATCTCTTCGCCGTCCATGTACGACCACGCGTCGAGTTTGGGCGTCGCGCGTTCCGCCATGACGCACACGTACTTGTCGCGATTATCCGGCTCGCCCTTGAAGGCGCAGTGCAGCATGGCGCGCTGTCGAACAGAGAAGAGATTCGCCACCAACATGCTTGTGTCTTCATGCGCGTCGCACAACAGACGCGCGAGTAAATCTAAACTGATGTTTTCCTTGACTCGATCGGCGATGCCGTTGACGACCAACCCGTAACTGATGACGCCGTGTTCTCGAAAACCAATCCCAAAGTGTTCAATCTGCGTCGCCGCCGCGTTCGTCTTCGACGCGCCGAGCTCGAGTAAATCCGCCTCGACGTTCACGTGACTCGTCTCGTCCGCGTCCAAGACTCTGATTTTCGTCTTGGTCTCGGCGTCGACGCCGACGACCATGTCGAATTCGTTGGAAAAGTCACTCGAGTCGACGTTTTGCAACGCGCTGTACATGCCCCCAGGCACGCGCTCGCGCGCGCCGAGTTTATCACAAAACGCCACCATCTCGTTCGATCCCATCGGCACGAACTCGGTCAACAACACGCGCACGTCGTCCAACAACACGTGCTCGTTTTTCGCGTGCTTTTTCGCAATCTTTTGCTCCGTCTTCAAGACGGCTTTCGCCTTTTTATCGCCGCTACTGATGTTGTAATCGGCGGACGACAGAAAAGACGCCGGGAAGTACGGTGAACTCACGTACGGCACGTCCTCGATGTCCGTTACCGTGCTCCGAACGCGCGACGACGACGTCTCGAGATAAAAATCGCTCGCGCGTCGATCGTACGTCACGCGCAACAACTCGCGATTCTCGCCTCGCACCAACGCGTCCACACTTCGTCGCATCGACACCGAGAGCGTCCCGGAGACGACGACGCGATGCAAGAACTCTTTTCCAGCCTTGGAAATCCCCAACAGCGTCGCGTGATCGTACGCCTTCGACGTCACCTTGAGCGCGTCGACGAAGCCGCGCTCGCGCAAATCGTCGACGTCGTCCTTCCCGTCTTGACACACGTTCAAGTGGCGACTGCACGCCCCCGAAACCAACGTCGACTGCGGCGCGTAATCGTACGAAAACGTGCGATCTCGCACGCACCCTTCGTAAATCAACACGAGAATCGGAAGCAAACGAATCCATCGACGTCCGTCGACGAATTCGTCGTCGTCGTCTTTGAAATCACCGACGAATTCGTCATCCACACCGCGGGACCCCCCGGTGTAACGATCGATCAGGTACAACAGTTTCAGCGCATCAACCGAGGTCTCGATCTGACGCTCGAGCGCGCGCATCTCGCGACGTCGCCCCGCGTCGTCGTCGAAATCATCGAAATCGTCGACATCATCCGTCCCATTCGACGCCGAGGTCGACGCATCGTCGCGATTCGCGTCGTCCCACGACGACGACGTCCGCGACGACGACGTCCACGACACCGTCTCGTCGTCGTCGTCGTCGAGGACGCCCGTCACCGCCGCGCGCGTCATGGAACGACGAATCGCTCGCGCCGAACGACCCGACCGACCCCGCGGCGCCCCCGCCCGGTACTCGATGGTGGTTTTTCGACCCATAAGTGTGAGAAAACCACCCTCGTCCACCGAGAGGGGTGGGTTTATCGCGAGTCCCTCCCATATCGTGAGTTGAGTCTCGAAACACCGAGAGAAGACGAGTCGAGGGTGCGACATCCCTCGCGCGTGGATTCGTGCGTTCGTGCATGAATATCTTCCTTAGCTCAGCTGGAAGAGCGTTCGACTGTTAGTTCGAATCATCATGTGATACCGGAAAAACGGGTATCGAGAGGCCATGGGATCGAAACCCATAGGTACGTCACGTCACCTCGCGTCGTCACCCGCGTCGACGTCGTGGTATTCGACGCGATCTCAATGCCCATATATTCACATATTCATTCATTCGCGCCCACAGGAAGAGTTGCTCTAAGCCTATCAACCATTTTTTTCTTTTTTTTGATAAAAAGACCGTGGCTAGGGTTTAGGCATCGGGGATCGCAGCATTTTCATGGAAATTGGCCGACGGTTCGCGTCCCATTGCCGTTCAATCTACTCTACCACTCTACTCGCGGGCGCGCGCGCGGCGTTCGGAACGGCGCGCTCGAACGATGTCGAGACCGCGCCCGGCGAGGTACTCCTCCGCGCGCACGACGCGACTCTCCGGATCGAACGCGTCGTCGTCGTCGTCGTCGTCGGAGATCGTCGCGTAGTCGTCGTCGTCGAATTCCACCTCGTCGAGCGCGTAAAAACTTTGCATCATCTGTTCGCCCCGTTTTCGACCCATCAGACGAAGATCGACGAGCGCGCGATCGAGATTCGTGTCGTCGATGAAATTCCCGGCGAAGGCCACCGTGGCGTCGAGGTTGGACACCGCGTGCGCGGCGCCGCCGGGGACGAATAACACCTCCCCCGGCGCGAGATCGACGTCCCACCGCATCGCGCGCGGACTCATCCCCATCGCCTCCTGTTCCTCCAGCGGGGGCATGGCGGGATCGAGCGTCCCTCGAGACCAACTCGGTCGAAGGTGCGGCGTGGACGAGCGATGAAAAATCGTCCACCGCTTGACGCCTCGCACCTGGGCCATGAAGAAGTGTCCCGACCACTGATCCACGTGCAGACTCGATCGCGTCCCTCTCGCCGCGACGAATAAACTCGGCCACGATCTCGAAAACGCCGTCAATCGCATCGTTCTCTGCACGTAATCGTGCGCGAAATACGCCGGCACGCGCACGCTCTCCGTCAATGTCGGCAATTTCAGCGGCACCGACGCGTCGTATAGATACGACCCCGGCGCGACGTCTCTCACCATCACCTCGTCCCAATACTCGCGCAGATCCAACACGTCCGTCACCGCGCACGACAACATCGAATTTCTGTGCCCATCCCGTCTCGTCACCGCCACTTTTTTATTCCCCGCGCGTTCGAGCAACCACGCGCACTTTTCACCCTTTTCCCCATCCTCCGTGAGCGCGTCCCCGAGTCCCTCGATCACCACGGGCTCGTCCGCGGCGACGTACTCGCGTCGAAACCGTTCGGGCGTGAGTCTCTCCGCGCGCTCGCGTGTCACCGATCGCGCGCGCTCGGGAGGCGCCGACGACGAGGCGGACGCGCGAACGGTGTCCCGCGCGGCGGCGGCTCGGTGCGCGCACGCCTCGAGGTACTCGCGCGCGCCGGCGTCCGGTTCGTCGCGCGCTTGAGAGGCGAGCGCGCACGATTCGGCGTCGAGTCGCGCGATCTCGGCGTCGACGTCGTAGGACGACATGGTACGGCGAAGAGAGGGTGACGAACTGTGAGGAGGGACGTCGTCGACGGAATAGGGACGATCGATCCGTCGTTCGCGAGCGCTCGATGCGTTTTTTACGCGATAATCGTTCGTTGATTTACACGATGATCATTCCTCGTCCCTGGAGGGCGATAACGCGCGTCGAACGGATTCGAAGACGGCGAAGGTGACGGCGCTCGCCGGCGCGGATTTCATCAGACTCGGCGCCAATCCCTTGTAAAATCCGAGCGCGCCCTCTTTTTGAGCGATGGCGGAGACGGCGGTGAAAAAGTTTCTATACGCGTGCGTGTCCACGCGCGCGCCGTAGGCTAAGTTTCTAGAGAAACCGGCGACTTGGAACCGTTTTTTGACGACGTCGAGCGGGTGAATGACGAGACGCGCGACAGTGCCCGCGGCGAAGCCGCACGCGAAGTCATTCTCGCCGAAAATCTCGGGGAAGCGCGTCTTGAACGCCGCGTACGAACCAAATTGTACCGCGCTCGCCGGTGCGATCTCGGCGAGCGTCACCCAGATGCCCGCGTACAAGCCGCGCGCGACGCCTCGCTCGCGCGCGACGCCCGCGGCGGCGTCGAGAATGCCCTTGTACACCTTTGGGTGGCCCTGACTCGCGAGCAACGTTCGTATGACGTCGAACGGGTACGTCACCACCGTCGCCGCCGATCCAGCGACGGCGCCACCGATGAAATTCATCGGCACGCCGCGCGTCGATCCGGGCCGCGCGCGTTCCCACTCGTCCGCCGCGTCCTTGAACGCGTTCAACACCGTAAACTGAATCGCCGTGTACGGCACCCACAGAAGCAACGCGGGTGTCGTTCCCGCCCACATCGCGCGCACCCCTTCCTCTCGCAAGATTGTGCTCACCGCATGCGTCAACCCTCTGTACTTGCCCGCCGCGCCCGCCTCGAGCTGCACCTGCAGCCGAATCTTCACCACATCCAACGGCGCCACGCACACGCGCGCGCTCGCCCCCGCGATCGCCCCCGCCAACGACGTCACCCACGCCTTCGATCCCCGTCGCGCGTCGTCCCCCTCTCCCCCCCCTCGCGCGCTCGCGCGCGCGCTCGAGACGACGACGACGCTCGCGCCCGCCGCCGCCATGACCCCTCGTCGCCCGATTCCCGCTCGCCCCCTCGCCCGCGCGCGTCCTCGCGACCCGATCGACCACACCCGTCCACGCGCGCCGCCGTCGTCCCCGCGACCGCTCGCGCGCATCGATCGACGAACGCGACGCGCGCGCCGCCGTCGCGATTAATCAAAAAATCAAATTCGATGTAATCGATCGAATCGATCAACGCCGCGCGCGCGCGCTCGAGTCCTCCCGCGCGCGTCGCCGCGACGATTCGAGAACCCCGCGCGTCGTCCCTCGCGTCGCGTCTTCCCCCGCACCCCGTCGTCGACTGTCGACCGCGGGTCGACGACCGTCGAGACCGTTCGCATCGATCGAGTCCCACCACACCCACGAGTCATGACTCATCCAACGAGTCATGACTCAGTACCTCGGAGGGGGTCCACACGCGCGGCTTATCTCTATCCGTCCCCGCGCCCGACGTCGACGACGCGCCGAGACGCGCGAAGGGGCGTCACACCTCGGTCGGTCGCGCTCGGTGACGCGCGCGCGCACGTTCTCGTCGCTCGTTCGGGTCGTCGCGACGCGAGCGATCGACGAACGCGACGACCGCGCGCGACGAGGCGGGTGTGGGAAAAAGCGATCGACCGTCCCGGCATGACGACGCTCTCGACCGCGCGCGCGACGCCGCGACGGCGCGCGTCGGTCTCGAAGGTGAGTGGAGACGCGCGAAGGGTGGTCGTGCGTTCGCGAGCGACGCCGCGAGCGGTGATGCGAACGATGACGTCGGTGAGGTCGATGAGGGAGAGAGAGAGACGAGGCGAGACGACGACGACGACGCGCGCGGAGAACGGAGACGGCGGTTCGGGGAAGACGCTCGAGGAACGCATCGCGAGCGGGGAATTTACGAAAGCGTCGGATATGGGACCGTTTCGTGCGGTGGCGGATGGACTTCGAAAACTCGTCCCGGAAGATTCGGGTCCAGTCGGACGCGGCGTCTCGCTCTCGCTCGCGAGGTTATCGAGACGATGGCGGACCGAGGCCATGTCCAAGATGCCCGTCGCGAGCGGGGACATTCGCGAGATTGCGGGTCAACCGGTGTTTGTGCCTCTGTATAAACTCTTCTTGGCGTACGGTGAGATGTTCGTTCTCGCCATCGGACCGAAGAAATTCGTCGTCGTGAGCGACAACGCCGTCGCCAAGGAGGTGTTGCTCACGCAGGCGAAGAGCTTCTCCAAGGGGTTGTTATCGGAGATTTTAGATTTCGTCATGGGCCAAGGATTGATTCCGGCCAACGGGGAGGTTTGGAAGATGCGTCGGAAAGTCATCGTGCCGAGTTTACACAAAAAGTACGTCACCTCCATGGTGGACATGTTCGGCGACTGCGGTTTGAAGGGCATGTCGCAGCTCGCGCGCGCGGAAACGGCGGGCGAGTCGGTGGAGATGGAGAACTTTTACTCTCGATACGCGTTGGACATCATAGGTAAAGCGGTGTTCAATTACGATTTCGACTCGTTGACGACGGACGATCCCGTCATCAAGGCTGTGTACACGGTGCTGCGCGAAGCCGAGTATCGAAGCGTGACGTTCATTCCGTATTGGAAGGTGCCGCCGTTGCGATGGCTCGTGCCTCGGCAGCGCAAGTGTCAGGAGGCGTTGGAGGTGGTGAACGACACGTTGGACGAACTCATCTCGAGGTGTAAAAAAGTCGTCGAGGAGGAGGATGAAGAGTTTGTCGAGGAGTACATGAACACGGACGATCCGAGCATTTTACACTTTTTAATCGCGAGCGGCGACGACGTCACGTCCAAGCAATTGCGCGACGATTTGATGACGCTTCTCATCGCTGGACACGAGACAACGGCTGCGGTGTTGACATGGACGACGTTTTTGCTCGCCAAGCACCCGGAGGTCAAGGCCAAGGTGTTTGAAGAGGTGGATCGAGTCGTCGGAGATCGCAATCCCACCGTGGCGGATATGCGCGAGCTCGTGTACACGACGCGCGTCATCAACGAATCCATGCGTCTGTACCCGCAGCCGCCCGTGTTGATTCGTCGCGCTTTGGAACCGGTCAGTCTGGGTGGATACAACATCGACGCCGGTACCGATTTTTTCATCTCGGTGTGGAATTTACACCGAAACCCGAGAATTTGGGACGAGCCCGACGCGTTCAAACCCGAACGGTTTCCCGTCGAGGCGCCGATGCCCAATGAGTACACGGAGGAGTACGCCTATCTCCCATTCGGTGGCGGTCAGCGCAAGTGTGTGGGCGAACAATTCGCCATCTTCGAGTCCATCGTCTCGCTCGCCATGCTCATGCGTCGATTCGATGTCGAACTCGACGCGTCCAAGCATCCCGACGGCGAGTGCGGGATGACGACGGGGGCGACGATTCACACCACCAACGGATTGCACGTCAAGCTCACCCGACGCCAAGGTCGGGGTGGGGCGGAGATGCGTGGGGTGTACACCGAAGGAAAGCAGACACTGAGTAATTTGGAGGATGTAGACGTCGCGGGTGGGTCCATCGACGCGCCGTCGGCGAGCGCCGACGAATTCGACGAAGCCGTCGGCGAGGACGACGACGACATCGCCGATACCAAGGAGAAGCTCGAACGCGCGACGCGCATCGTCGAGAGCGAAAAGGAAGAGGTCGGTCAAGCGCGGTAGGGTGTAGAAGAGCATAGAAAGCAGACGTACAGCACAGCATTACGCGCGCGCGTCGATTTAATTCAATTCAATTCAATTCAATTCAGAAGCAATGCATTCATCAAACAATACTACAATTCGCACTAGATGCCTAGCTCGTTCTTCGTCGGCGCGGTGCCTGCTAGAGTAATAACTTATTAAGCGTTTCATCGACGTCGTTGACGACGACGGTGGCGGTGGACGTGGCGGAGTCGGCGTCGTACGGGTAGAGAAAGGCGACGACGGCGGTGACGTCGTCGGCGCGTTCATCCTGTTCTTGCCACTTCGTATACGCGGCGCGAACGATGGCGTGCGCGGCTTGTTCACACGCGTTCGGACTATCCTCTTCGTAAAACTTTTCCGCGATCGCCATCGTCTCCGCGCTGGACATGAATTCAAAGACGCCATCCGTGGCGACGACGACGCATCGCGTCCTCGGTTCGGCGTTCAAGTCGTACTCGCACATCTCCGACGTCGCCGAGACGCCCAAACCCTTCGCCACGGTGTCCCCGATCGAGCGCGTGAACGCGCACCCAGGAAACCGACATCCCTCCATGAAGACGCGCGGTGGATCGTGGCAGTACTCGTCGTCCGAACCCGGTTCGCCGTCGCCGAAATCCTCGTGCGCCTCCGTCTCGCCCAAAACCATGCCAATGGTGGCGAACGTCATGGCATTTTCCGCTTCCCTCTTCATCCGCATCCGCTCGTCCGCGCGGAAACACGTCTGATCGCGCGTTAAATCACGCACGCCCCATCGCTTGGTGTGCCTGTTCCCGGTCGCCGCGCCCTCGTCGAGCTCCGTCGCGACGACGCATCTCGAATCGCCGACGTTGCCGACTTTGATTTTCCCATCCGCACAAAACATCGCCGTGATCGCCGTGCACCCGGAAAACCCCGCGTTTTCACCCAACGTCTTACACACCACATCATTCACCGTCTCAAACGTTCTCGCGTACCCCGGCGACAATCCATTCTCGCGCGCCGTCTCGCGCGCCAACGTCTCGGCGAACGCCTCGCGCGCGATGGACGCGCAATCCTCCCCGTATTTCCCGTGTCCATCGAACACCCCCAACAGCAGCTCCCCCTCGCTTCCCAATTCTTCCCTTCCCAGCGTCAGCATCGCGTCCTGATTGACGTGATTATCTTTATTCGGATAACATCCCTCCTGACACACGCCGGCGACGCGCGCGACAACCTTATCCCCCACCCGCGCGCGTCGTTCGCTCTCCACCTCCCTTCGCGTCAGATCCATCTCAAATCGCACCGGACGCGCGCGCGGAGGCATCGATCGTCGCCTCCACGTCCGCGCGGTGCCCGTGCGCGCGCACACGACGCCCGGTCGCGTCGCGCGCGTCGCGCCCGCGACCGCACCCACGGGCGCCGCCGCGCGCGATTCCTCACCGATGCGCGACCCCTCGACCGCGCGCGACGCCGAGAGCGCGACGCTCGCGACGGGGGACCGTTCGCGGGTCTCCCTCGCGCCATCGCGCTCGATCGCGGCGGCGCCGCGGAGGTACACCCCGGGTTCGAGCGCCATCGTGTGACGGCGCGAGGCGGCGCGGTGGCTGCGCGACCCGCGCGCGATGGGCTCGGAGACTCGTAGTGAAGCCCGCGCGAACGCGATGTGCGTGCGCGTGCCCTCGGTGGTCCATGCCGGTGCTGGCTGTATCTTTCCAAATTCGGTACTTCGGTTCGTATACGAGTATAAAGATTCGCTGGATGTGTACAGATTGTGTTTTAGCGTTTTAGCCCGGGCCGTGGCCGCCGTCGTCGTCTCGCGCGGCGGCACACGTCGTCGTCATGGCGGAGGATCTCACGAGCGCGGTGCGTGCGCGCGAGGTGACGTGACCCGCGCGTTCGTCTCTCTCGGGCTCTTCCGAGGTGTCTCTCGCGCGAACGCGCGCGCGCGAGAGAGATCTCGGTCGTCGATGGGCGCGCGAGAGGGTTTTCGAGCGCGTCGTCTCGATCGATCGATCGCGCGACGGGAAGGGCGCGCGCGAGGGACCGGGAACGATGGGGGCGATGGCGCGGATGTGGGTGGTGTTTCCGCGGTGAAATCGCGAGGGCGAAGGCGAAGGAGGGTCGACTGACGATGCGAGGTGTCGCCCGTTTCGACAGATCGCGGCGCGTTTGGACGCGCACCTGGTGCTCCCGCTCTTGGAGTTCGCGTCGGCGAAGAAGACGCACGATGCGAAGGATTTGATGGATGCGAAGATGGAGATTTTGAACGCGACGAACATGTGTGATCTCGCGGCGGAGGTGAGCGGACAGGGGGAGACGGCGGAGATGAAGGCGAAGCGGGCGCGCGCGGTGGAGACGCACGGGACGCTCGCCGAGGCGGCGGCGCGAGGGGTGAAGTTTGCGAGCGATGCGAACGCGATGCGAGCGATGCGACGGGATAAGGCGGAGAACGTTAAGTTCGCGGCGGAACATCACGGGGTGACGAGCGAGGATGTGGAGGCGTTGTATAAGTTTGCCAAGTTTGAGTACGAGTGCGGCGATTACGCGTCGGCGTCCGAACACTTGGGGGCGGCGCACGCGCTCAGCGTGGACGTCGCGAGGAGCGAGAGCGCGTTGTGGGGTAAGTTTGCGGCGGATATTTTGTTGCAAAACTGGTCTGGGGCGTTGGATGACATGAATAGATTGCGCGACGCGTTGGAGAATAACGCGACGACGAGCTCCTTGGTGAAGATGAAGCAACGCGCGTGGCTGCTCCACTACGCCCTGTACGTCTTCTTCAACCATCCGAACGGACGAAACCAAATCATCGACGTGCTCTTCCAAGAGCGCTACATGCAAGCGGTTCAACAAGAGGCGCCCCACTTGTTGAGGTATTTGACGGTGGCCATCGTCGCCACGAAGAAGCGCAGAAACATGCTCAGAGACTTGTTGAAGATTATTCAGAGCGACGTCTACCGCGATCCGGCGACGGATTTCGTCACCGCGCTTTTCGTCGATTATGACTTCGTCAAGGCGGAAGAATTGCTCCCCGTGTGCGAAGAGATGATTGAAAAGGATTTCTTTTTAATCGGGTGCAAGGAGACGTTCGGCGAAAACGCGCGCTTTTACGTCATCGAGAGCCACTGCAAGGTGAACAAGCGCATCGTCATCGGTGAATTAGCGACCAACTTGAAGATGAAGGCCGACGACGCCGAGGCTGCGATCGCGCACCTCATTCGCTCGGGCAAGCTCAAGGCGCGCATAGACGCCGCCGCTGGCGTGGCGCACGTCGTCGTCGAGACGAAATCCGTCAACGAGCAACTCATCGAAAAGACCAAGGCGTTGCTCTCGAAGACCAACGCCCTGACCCAGGCCGTATTGGCCAACACCCAGGCCCAGGCGTACTAATTAGAGTTGTAATGAGAGTCAGACAGTCGGACTGAACGTTGCGTCTCGCGCGCATCCTCACATCGCGATGCTTCGCGCCGTCTCTCGCGCGTGTCACCGCGCCGCGTCCTCGAGCCGTCTCGCGCACTCGTCCGCGGGAAAAGATGTCGTCCAACGCACCGCGCGCGCGCCGGAGACGACGTCCCCGTGGCGTCCAGTCGTCGACGACGAGACGAAGCGCGTCTACTGGTGGAACCCGAGGACGAACGAAACCACGGCCGTGGGCGCGCCTCGACCTCGCGCGGAGTACTTAGCGGACGACGCCGGCGCCCCTCCGCGCGCGGTCGAGGGCGTGGGCGTGCAGATGGGCACCGCGTTCGTCATGGGCGCGGGCGTGTCCATGGGTTTCGCCTTCGTGGGAGTCGCCGCGAGACTCTTCGGTTGAGACGGATAGCGTAGCTCGCGTCGTCGCGTGTAGGATTCAATGTATATTACAAGGGTTCGAAAAGGGAAAACACAAAATTACCCGAGTAAACGAAGGCTTGAGAGATGCCCGCATCGTTTGTTCTCGCCCCGCGTCGGCGAGGAGAAAAATTACGCGTCCTCGCGAGAGAGTCGCGCGAGCGCCTCGAGCGCCGAGCACCCGCGCTCGCGCATCGCGCGCTCCAGGGAATGACGAGTCAGACATCCGAATCGAACGGGGTCGCCGTGGGCGTCGACGGAGGCGTCGAAATCGCGTGTCGTGCGAGAATCCGAGGACTCGTCTCGCGACGACGGCGCCGTCTCTCGGGACGCGTCGTAAAAGTCAAACCCCTCGTCCGAGCTCATCGATCGGCGGCCTTCGCTCGCGGGAACGTCACCGCGCCAAGAATAGTCGGTCGCCCACGCGTCGGTCGCCCGTGCGTCGGTCGCGCGTCTCGTCTCGTCTCGTTCTTGTTTGGGAAAAGCAGTGTCCCCGGTGGGCACCTTTCGGGGACGGGTCCACTCCGACGCGGACTCGACCGGACGCGCGAGTCGCGGAAGCGGATCGCCGAATTCATCCGTCACGAGGCACATGGCGCGCGATCGAGCGCGCCCGAGGGCTGTGTGGCTGTGTGCCTGTTCGTGTCTCGAGGTAGACCTCACCTCGTTGGGGTGACGGCCCATTTTGGCGGCGCACAGAGACTCTAGAGCGCGCGTCCCTTCGGCGTTCGGACAAGGGACGCGTCGACACAACGGTCGCGTCGTCGCATCCGAGAGCGGGCGGCGGTGGGTCGGAGGTTCCGAGACGAACTGAAACGTTTTGATAAACAACTGTTACGCGACGGCGCCCGTCGTCTTTTTCACCACGAACGAGACGACGGTGTACGCGGCGGCGAGAACGGTGAAGAAGGCGATGACCGCGAACGTGGCGAACCACTCCTGGGAGAAGGGTCTCGCGGATGCGGGCTCGAGACGCGCGGCGGCGCCCGCGGCGGGTTTCTTTTTCTTTTTGTTTTTGCGTTTGCGCGCGCCGCCGGTGGATTCCGTCTCCTCTTGCGCCGCGGTGAGCTCGTGCGCCTTCAAAAACGCGTCAATCTCCGCCATGCGTTGCGCCTTGCGTCGCTCCTTTTCGAGTTTACGGAGTTGCGTGGCCGTCGGCGTCTTCGTCTTCTCTTGCGCCGACGACGGTTCCGCGTCGACTCGCGCCGTCGGTTCCGCGACGGTTTCTCCAGTCGGACGCTTCGTCGACGAGCGTTCCTCCTCCTTCGGTTCTTTGTTTTCGTCTCCCGACGCGTCGCGAACCATCGCCTTTTCCTCCGCCTCTCTCGTCTCTCTCGCCGCGCGTTCCGCCGCTTTTCTCGCCTTTTGCGCCTCCCTCTTCGCCGCCTTCTCCCTCGCCGCCTTGGCCGCCTTCACCTCCTCCTGCCTCGCACGCGCCGCCGCCTTTGCCGCCGCCTTCTCCGCCGCCGCCTTTTCCTTCGCCTCGCGTTCGAGCGCCGCCGCCTCGTCGTCCTCCTCCCCGTCCCCGTCGGCGTCCCGTTTCGGCGCGGCGTCGCTCGTCGATCGTTTCTTCTTCTTCGCCTTGCACCGTTTCGCCTCCGCCGCCCGCTCCACCCTTTCCCTCTCCCTCTCTTCCTCCTCGAGCAGCGCGTTCGCCACCGCATCCGCGTCCGCCAACGCGCGCGCGTCTCGTCTCCGCCTCGTCTCCGCCTCGTACGCGTCCGCGTCGCACGCGTCCCTCCCCCACGCTCGAATCTTTCCCCCATCCGTCGTCTCGATCACAAACTCCGGCGGCCACTTGGTCGTATCGATCGATCGCACGCGTCCGACGACCGGTTCCGACGTCATCGCGTCCCCGTTCGTCGTCCCGAACGCCGCCACGCGCGTCGACACGACGAACGCGTCCGCCAAATCCCTCTTCACCGCGCGTTTCAGCTCCCCCTCCTCTCCCACGCCCTCGACGCTCTCGCGCAGACGCACGACGAAGACACCGTCGTCGTCGACGCCGTCGACGGCGTCACCGCTCGGTCGACGCGCGACGCGCGCGAAGATTGGAATGTATCCCTCTCGGGGACGATAATGCACGAGCGCGTCCACGTCGAGCTCTCGCGCGACGCATGCGCGGGTGACGCCGTCGACGGCCATGATGACGCGCGCGGGATCGATCGATGCGCGCGCGGTGGTCGTCGTCGACGCGCGCGAGACGCCGAGTGACGATGACGTGCGTGAATTCGCATCACTCGACCGCGCGCCGTGATGACCGCGGTGACGGCGTCTCGACGCGCGCGCGACGTCTGGACGCGCGCGATGACGCGCGGGACGTTCGATCGCGTCGTCTCTCTCTCTCGCGCGCGCGTCGAGTCCATCGCGACGACGTCCGGGGCGTCGGACGCGACCGCCGGCGGTGGGACGACCGCGCGCGCGAGCGACGCGACGACGTCGCGATGGCGACGAGGCGCGCTCGCGAGAGAGAGCGTCGCGCGGAGACGCGCGCCGGCGTCACCGAACGCGCCCGCGAGGGGGTACCTCGAGGCGAAGCGTCGACGACGGGCGGTGAGAGAGGCGGTGGCGAGGACGAGACGACGCGCCGAGGACGAGGCGACGCGCGCGGCGAACGCGTACGCGTCTCGTGAGGCGGAGGTGGGGGCGGTGGGGGAGTCGGGGGAGAGATTCGCGCGAGTGGGGTTGTTGGGAGCGCCGAACGCGGGGAAATCCGCGCTCGTGAACGCGTTGGTCGGTGATAAAGTGAGCGCGGTGAGTCGAAAGACGAATACGACGAGGACGCGCGCGGTGGGGGTGAAAACGATGGGTTCGACGCAGATTGCGTTCGTGGACGCGCCGGGAATAGTGGGTAAGGAACATTATAGAAACGCGGCGCACGCGAGAAAGGTTGAGAACGCGTTTGAGATGGCGATGGATTGCGACGCGTTGGCGTTCGTCGTGGACGCGGCGAGACAGTTGGAGCGAAGAGATCTTCGCGTGTTGCAGACGATGCGTCGGACGCGAGCGTTTTTGCGAGAGATGGCGAGCGAGCGAGGCATCGACGCGCCGCGCGCGGTGTTGGTGCTGAACAAGGTGGATAAGGTGTCGAGGGAGCGTCGCGGAGATTTGATGAAAATCGTCGAAGACGTGCGCGCCGACGGTGGCTTGGACGATTTCGAGCGCGTGTTCCCCGTGAGCGCGCTCACGGGCGCCGGAACGAGGGCGTTATTGGACGATTTGATGTCACACGCCCCGACATCGCCGTGGGAGTTCGATTCGTCGCGAACCACGGACATGACGGACGCGCGACGCGCGCTCGAAATCGTTCGCGAGAGCGTCTACAATCGCATCCATCGAGACCTTCCGTACGGCGTCGACATCGCGCACGTGTCGTGGGAAGATTTCCGAAACGGCGACGCGCGCATAGAACAAAACATTCTCGTCGATACCGCGTCGCAGCGTAAGATTGTCGTCGGGAAAGCGGGCGAAGTCGTCGGTCAGATTGGCATCAACGCCAGAGTCGTCCTCGAACGCGCGCTCGGGCGCAAGGTGCACCTCATCCTCAACGTGCGATTGAAGAGGAAGAAGAATTACAGAACCGACGACGTCGCGTTCGCCGAAAACTATTAGAGCTCGTCGCGTCCCGTCGCATAACTCGTCGCCGTGTATCAATATGAGGAGTTCAAGCCCACGTAAAGCGCGCGCCGCGCGCGCGCTTTATGCTTCGAGGATGGTTATCGAATTTTCCGCGACGCCGGCGACGTGGAGCATCGCTTTCATCGCGAGGTTGAATCCCTCGGGACCCGAAACGACGACGCGAACTTTTCCGTGGACGTTTTCCTCGGCGATCTCCCCGCGTATGAGCTCTTGCGTGACGCGCGACTGAATGACGCGTACGTTGGGCAAATCTCTCAAATTGTCCAACGCATCCATCATCGATGGTGCGCTGGTGAATGGCGACGACGCGTTCGCTTCATCGTCACGAGTCTGCGCCGGTGAGACCGCGATGGTGCATCTCGCCAACCGCGCTCCACCGCTCGGCGCGACACCGGCAGAGCGACACCACGCCGTCAGCTCTTGCAGCAATAACACATCATCATGTCTGCACGCGTATATGAGGGACACTGGTGACGTTAGAGGTACTATCGCACGCCCTGCCTTACCTGTTCGGAAGCATGTGAGTTGATCAGTGTGGTGCAGCACCTGCGGCGCCGCGACAACTCCAGTTCCGCCAAGTACGAGTACTATGGCATCATGATGCCGCTCTGAGCTACTCAAATTCGCGAAATCAGTCGTGAGACTTGGCACTCCGAGCGTTTTTCGTGGCTGCGACAGCCACAGTCGCGTGCCGATGGACTGCTGGCGCAACCACGATGTCGCGCGACCATCACGGTACACTTTGATTAAAAGTTTGCAGTGACCCGCTTCCCATTCCCTCCAGGTGCTCACCGGCGTGTAGTCGCGCTCGATCCAAGGCAGCGGGCCCTCTTCATTCGCACCGACGGTGGCGAGCAAGGTTGTGTGCCAAGTCTTGTGCCACGCCGTGCGACCGCGTCCCCTCGTAAACGGGGTGCCGCGCGCGCGATCATCCGAGGTGAGGTGGTACAAGGCGCTATGGCGCGAGACGGGTGTCACTGCGCGGAGCGTCCACAGCGCGTAGCCGTCGACTCGACGAGGCATCGCCTCTTCAACTTTGCTCGCCTCTCTCATGTAAACGCTCAGTTGAGATGACACGAGCCGGTTCGACGCGAACGACTTCAATTCTTTGATCTCTTTCTCGCGCCCGAGTTTGGAAAGTGCCTTGGCTCTCTCTATTACCACCGCCGGATGATCGCCGCCGATCACCGTCTCCATCTCTCCGAGGTGCTCAAGCGCTCGCTCGCATTGACCCGCAGAGCAGCACAGTTGCGCGAGCTCAAACCGGAGTTCGAGCCATTCATCTTTTTCCGCGTCGCGCGCCTCCTCATCGAGCCCGGACAACGCCGCGTTCCATTTACCGACGTCTCTCGCTCGTCGGCGGCGGCGCATTCGCCGGGCGGCGGCGAGTCGAGATCCATTCGCCACCGCATCGAGGTCGACGTCGCGTCCCGTGACGAAGCGCACGACGTCCGCGCTTTTATCCGCGTCATCGACGCGCGTGAACAACCGCTCGTCGCCCCCGCGTCGAATCGCGTGCGCGTTCGGCGCGCGCCCGCACGCCCCGAGACATCCCGACGCGCGCACGTCACACGTCGCGTCGCTCGCCAGCGCCTCGATCTCGAGGAGCACCGCCGCCGCGCCCGCGCGCGCGCAGCTCCCGGCGTGACACACGTGGATCGCGTCGCGCGCCCGCCCCATGGACGCGTCACGGTTCGCGTCGACGCGACGCGACGCGACGGTTTGTTTCGACACAATCGTCGATTCGTGTTGACACAATCGCGAGGTGTTGTCCGTATGGGTCATGACTCGTCGTTCGGGGTACTCCTATGACACACGAGCGCGTTACAAGACGAGACGAGACTTCACGGGTTGAAGACGCACGCTTTGAGCCCGGCTTCGAGTTCGTCGCGGTCCAAGTTTCGCCCGATGAAGACTACCCTGCACGCGCGTTCCTCGCTCTCGGTCCACCCGTCGAGGTCGCCGTCGGCGCTGGAAGCCATCTCCATCATCATGTGCATGCTCTGGAACGCGTACCGATCTTCAGAACGTCCTAAAGATAGGATCCCCTTCGAACGAAATATGTCCTGTCCTTTGTTCCTCAGTAGATTAATGAGCCACTGGTTTACCTTGTCGAGATCAAGAGCGCTCGCGAGCTCGAACCCAACACTTTTCACCGTCCCGTCGCGCTGATGGGCGCTCTTCACGAGAACGGCGTCATCCATCCTCACATTGGTGCTAAGGTTGAAAGCGCGGATGCCAACGATGTCATCAATATCGACACGAGATTGAATAGACTCGATGATCGTGGCGTGATGATTAATACCGCGTATTCTATTCACTAAATTGTCCTTCTCCGCATCGGTGACGAGGTCCGTCTTGTTCAATACGATTCTGTCCGCGAAGGCAACCTGCTTGACAGATTCGTTCTCCGAGCACCTCGCCTTCATCTCGTCGACGTGTTCACCAAGGTTCTTGGAGTCAACGACGGTAATGATCGCATCGAGGTACAGCCACTCCTTCAACTCATCATTCGCGAAGAACGTCTGCGCCGCGGGCGCGGGATCGGCCGAGCCCGCAGTCTCGATGATGACGTGTTCGAACACTTCTTTGCGACGACGTAGCTTGCCGAGAATTCGAACGATGTCCTGACGTATGGTACAACACACGCATCCGTTATTCATCTCCAAGATCTCGTCGCGCGTCGCCAAGACTAGTCCGTCGTCCACTCCGATCTCCCCAAACTCCTGTTCGATTATCGCGATGCGTTTCCCACGCTTCGCCTTTAGAATGTGATTTACTGCGCGCGCCGAAGAGAAGAGGTCGTCAGGAACGAACGCGAGGACGTCGACGAGCGCGCGCATCGCGCGGACGAGCTCACACGCACCGAGTGTTGTTTTTCCAGCGCCGAGACAGCCGGTGATTATGGTGACCGGAGTCTTCCCGACGTTCGACATCGTCGACGCGCGTCACGAGCCGATGACGCGCTCGCGCGCGGGACCGGCGACCGCGCCGTCGACGCGCGCGGCGGTGCTCGCGTTCGCGCGCGCACGTCACGCGCGAAACGCGACGACCGGTGCGGTCACGGGTCGTGGCCTTTTCAAAGGAAAAACGTACGACGTATCCTCCGTACTTGATCCATTCTTTTGCCATTTATCCCACGCGAGTTCGTACATGACGATACAAATCGTCGAGGTGTCGACACGTCACATCGCGGCGCCATGTCCACCGTGGGGCGTCGCGCGGCGGACGGGAACGCCCTGGACCCGGAGATTGGTGACGTGCGCTCGCATCCGAAGCCTTGGAAGGGGCGTCCTTGGAAAACAAAGGTACTCTCGGAGGCAGACTTGGATGTAGAACTCGAAAACGAGACGGTTGGGGATGAGCACGGGCACTCGCACGTCGTGGGCCACGGCAAATGCCACGGATTCGACGAAGAACTCAGCGGTTGGTTTCACGTGTCGGACACTGAGAATGTATTCGTTGGAACGGCTTTCGGAAGGCGCATTATCCCGTTAAAGCGTGCGTTTCGTGTCTGGCGGCGAATATACGCCGCGTTCTTCGTTTCTGGTGCTTACGCGGTTGCTGAGATCGTCGCGGCTGTACTCTCGGGCTCGACCGCTCTTTTCGTAGATGCCGCCCACATGTTCTCTGATTTTATATCATACGGCCTCTCGATTTTCATAATCTGGCTCACCTTGCGGGACATCAAACGCGATGAAGAAACTCGTGCGCACAGACCGACTGGATCATCGATCCTGACATACGGGATCTCGCGTCTTGAGGTGCTTGGCGCGCTCGGTATTATTATTGTTGTTTGGATCGCCACCTTTGCCTTGGTGATCTCTGCGGGCTCTCGCCTTTCCAGTCCACCCGAAGTAAACGGGCGTACTATCGCTTTGACTGCTCTCGGCGGACTTGTCGTGGACACTGCGCTGCTATTTCTTCTTCGAGATAATGAGTCATCGACCCAAAATTCAGATTCGCATGGTCATTCCCATAGTTCACATGGCCATTCCCATGCTTCGCGTGGCCATTCCCATGGTTCACATGGCCATTCCCATGGCACCGGTGAGCTGAGCTCGCGCGCTATGTTCGTGCACATCATAGGGGACCTCGCCGGGACGATAGTAATTTTCATCGGTGGCATGTTGATATGGACGATGGGTGATAAGTTCGCTGTGGTGGACCCGATATGTACCTTCATCTTTGGAGCACTTGTGACATACACGACGTTTCCATTCGCAAAACGATTGGTTCGGACACTGATGGAGGCCGCACCGCCGGGATTAAATGTCGACACGGTCGCGAATACGATAATCGAAGAGGTGCCTGGGATTGTAGGTGTACATTGCCTTCACCTGTGGGAAATTTCGCCGGAAAAGGTAGCACTCACTGCGCATGTGCACGTCGATGTCAAGAGTAGTGCAATAGTGCGCCGTGGGAACCAAATTGTCGGGCTGGATCCAGACTTGAAGGCACTGGAAGAGGCTTTAAGACGCGCCACACACGTGTGTAATAAACGTTTCGGTATTCGACACGTCACAATACAGATGACAGCCATACCGGAACAAGGTGGGCTCGCAACGTGTGGGAAGGTGGGTAAAACTGTGGACACGTGCAACGGATGTTCGTGACTTACAATGAACTTACAATGAACTTACAACGAACAAGAGTGTGGGCGTTCACGACTGCGAGAGGTATGTTTATCACCAGCAGTAGATTAGTCACCCTAGTCACCCACCTGTAGTACTGTATAAAACAACAATTTGAATTTGCTACGTCGCTCTCACTTTTTGTCGGCGCCCTCGATGGCCACGCGCGTAGCCTCGAGCGCGCTGAAGTAGATGATACCGCCAAGTCCGATCTCGAGCGCTCTCGGCGCGGCGCCGCGAAAGAAGAATGTCCACCCGAACTTGTTCGCCAAGTGTTTAACGCCGGCGAGTCCCTTCGGGAATGTCTTCGGGTCGATGCCCAACGACGACGCGCACACCGCGGCTGTTCGAGAGACGTCGAACGGGGTCGTCAACACGCCCGTGACGCACCCGGCGACGCCACCGAGCGCAGCGGTCTCTCTCGCGCTTATGGATGCGTTCGGATCGCGTGCGCGCCGAACCGCGAGCGTCGCCCTTTTCATCGCCTCGAACGCGCTCATCTGCACGCAATCAAACGAAAGCTCTCGCGTTAAAAAACTCCCAAACCCGAGGAATAGATCCCTCTTCCTCACGCTCAACCGCACCGCCGTCATCAACGACACCCTTCCCACCTGCATGCGCCTCGATATAACCTCCATGGGCGCCAACACGACGGACGCCGCCAACGCGCCCGCCGCCGCCGCGCGCGCCGGCGTCTGCCCAAAGTTTCGCTTCGCCGTCTCGTACGTCGCCATGAACAGCGCCGTCCCCGGAACCGTGCCGAAGAGATCGGGAACCAATCCTCGATACAACATTCGAAGATCGTCTCGAGTCATGCGCGCACCGAACGCTCGCGCCTGCGCGCGCGTCTTGAGCGTGTTGAGCGGAAAGAGCAACAACTGACAGCTCGCCGCCGCCGCCGCGCCGGAGACGACGCCCACGCGGAGACTCGACGCGACCGTGTCGGCGGAGGAGGAAGACGCGGACGCCGACGACGCCGACGACGCCTCCGCGCGCCGTCGGCGGCGACGCGTCGCGTCGTCGCGCGCGGGAGAGGCTGAGACGTCGGCGACGCGCCGAGATGGGCGCGCGCGATCGAATCGTCGTCGTCGACGCGCGAGGGCGGGCGGTGCGGACGCGCGCGCGGGCGAGGGCGACGACATGGGGTTTGTCGCGCGCGGACGACGGAGGCCGTCGCACCCGCGCGCCGAACAGTGCGGGAAGTTGAGACTGCGATGAAACGCCGAGAGACGGCGACGGACGCGGAGGCGTTTTACTCCAAAGATTTCGAGACTATTTCAAAGACGTTCTCGCTGAGACCGTCCTTGGCGAGGATGCGCTCGAGTTGTGCGCGCATGGCGGACGCGCGCGTGGGCTCGTACTTGCGCCAGCGAGTGAAGGCGCCGACCATGCGAGACGCGACTTGGCCGTTGAGGTCGTCGAGCTCGAGGACGACGTCGGCGAGGAATTCGTACCCGGAACCGTCGGCGGCGTGGAAGTTGTTGGAGGAGGCGCAGAAACCACCGATGAGGGAGTAGACCTTGTTCGGGTTTTTGATGTCGAACGCGGGACCGTCCATGAGCGCGACGACGTTGGCGAGATTGCCCGGAAGCGACGACGCGGCTTGGATGCCGAGCCACTTGTTCATGACGAGTGGATCGTGCGACCACTCGGTGTAGAACTCATCGAGAGCCTTGACGCGTTCGTCGCAGTTCTTCCCGCTGAGCGCACTGAGCGCGGCAATCTTATCCGTCATGTTATCCGCGGCGCCGAAACGAGCGTACGTCATCGCCGCGATTTCCGGCGCGTCCAAGTACGACAGGTATCCGATGCACGTATTCTTGAGAGATCGCGCCGCGCGGTCGGCCGGTTCGTTGGAATACTTTTCGGCGCTGTTCGCGGCGATCGTCGCCTCCAAATCATCGCGGAGTTCGGTGGCGAGCGTCGTCATGACAAACTTGCGCGTGGCGTGCACGAGCGCCGGATCGACGGTGCCCTCCTCGAGGATATCGCTCAACTCACCTTCGGACGGCACCATCATGGCGCGAGCGATGAACGCCTTGTCGGCGTCGGGGCCCTTCGCGCCCGCGAGGATCGTGCGCATCGCCGCCGTGATTGCGTCGTCCATCTTGAACGCTCCTTCGCCGCCCTTGATCAAATCCAAACACAAGTTTCTCAGCAACGTTTGACCGGCTTCCCAGCGGTTGAAAGCGTCGGAATCGTTCGCCATCAAGAAGAGTAAATCATCCTGGGTGAGATTGGTCGTCAAGCGCACCGGGGCGCTAAAGTTACGCAGGATACTCGGCACCGGCTTGGCGTTCACGCCCGTAAACGTGTACGCGGCTTCGGCTCTATCAAACCCGAGCACCGCCGTCGTGCCGTGAGACTCACCGTCGAGCGTGAGTTCCATGTCTTCGCCGTCCGGGCCGACCAAACCGATCGCGATCGGACACAGCATCGGAATTTTGTTGTCTTGACCGGGAGTCTTCGGCACCGTTTGCGAGCATTGGACGGTGAACGTTTTGGCGTCGGCGTCGTAGACGCCGTTGACGGTGACTCTCGGCGTCCCCGCTTGCGAGTACCACGGCTTGAAGGTGGATAAATCGGCGCCGTTGGCGTCCGCCATCGCGGCGAAGAAATCCTCCGTCGTCACCGCTTGACCATCGTGACGTTGGAAATACAAATCCATGCCCTTGCGGAAACCATCCTTGCCGAGAAGCGTCTCGTACATGCGCACGACCTCGGCGCCCTTTTCGTACACGGTGACGGTGTAAAAGTTATCCATCTTGATGTACGATTCAGGACGGATCGGGTGCGCCATCGGGCCGGCGTCTTGGGCGAACTGCGCCGTGCGAAGACGAGAGACGTCGCCGATGCGCTTGACGCCTCGCGAGTTCATGTCGGCGCTGAATTCCTGATCTCTGTACACCGTCAAACCTTCCTTGAGCGACAACTGAAACCAATCTCTGCACGTCACTCGGTTACCAGTGTAGTTGTGAAAGTACTCGTGCGCGACGACGCCTTCGATGGCGGCGTAGTCGGCGTCGGTGGCGCTCTGCGGCGTCGCCAAGACGAGGCGCGAGTTGAAAATGTTCAGAGACTTGTTCTCCATGGCGCCCATGTTGAAGTCATCCACGGCGACGATGTTGAACAGATCCAAATCGTACTCGAGCCCGAACGTGTCTTCATCCCACTTCATGGACTTGATCAGGCTCGCCATCGCGTGATCGCACTTGTCGATGTTGTGCGCCTCGGTGAAGATGCGTAGCGTCACCTCCTTTCCAGACATGGTGGTGAATTTATCCTCCACCATGCCCAAATCACCGGCGACGAGCGCGAACAAATAACACGGCTTCGCCCACGGATCTTCCCACACGGTAAAGTGTTTACCGCCGTCCAAATCTCCGGAATCTACCAAGTTTCCGTTGCCCAAGAGCACCGGGTACTTCGTCTTATCGGCTTCGATGCGCGTCGTGAAGATGGACATCACGTCCGGTCTGTCCTGGTAAAACGTGATTCTGCGGAACCCCTCGGCCTCACACTGCGTGCAAAAGTTTCCGGACGACTTGTACAGACCCTCGAGTGCGGTGTTCTCCTGCGGTTTGATGACGGTTTCCACTCGCAAATCGAACGCCGCCGTCGGCAGCGACGAGAGCGCGATCCCCTTCGCCGTGCGCTCGTACGTCGTGAACGCCTCACCGTTCACGGCGATCGACGCCAATTCCACGGATTCATCACCGTGTAAAAATAACGTCTTCCCCCCCGCATCACTCTCCGGTCGCACGCGAACCGTCGACGTCACCGTCGTCGTCGCCTCGCCGAGCTCAAAGTTCAGGTGCACCCTCTCGAACGCGTACGCCGGTCGCTCGTAATCCTTCAGGTAGATGGCCTTCGGCGCCGACGTCACCGCGGCGTCCACCGCGTTCGCGCTCGCCATCGCGCGCGCGGTCGTCGTCCCCGTCCCCGTCGTCCCGCCTCGTCGCGTTTTCAGTGACGTCGACACGCACCGCCCCACCGCCCTCGCCGCGGCTCTCGCGCTCGCGCGCATCGGTCGACGCGGATCGATCGAGCGCGCGCGCGTCGTCGTTCCCTCGCGGTCTCGGTCGCGCTCGCTCGGTCGGCGCGCGCGCGGTCTCGGTCGCTCGTCGACGAGTGTCGAGCGCGCGCCAATCCGCGACGCCCGTCTCGCGCGACGGCGCGCGAGGACTCGGGACGCGCGATCGGTCGATCGAGCGATCGCGCGTCGACCGCGTCGGGCCGTCGTCGTCGTCGTCGTCGTCGTCGCGGGCGCGCGCGCGCGTGGAGACGGGGCGCGCATGTCGCCGCGGTGCGCATTCACCGAAGCATCATCGTCGACGCATTCGACGCGCGAGGCGTACGAAGGGGCGAAACGCGCGCGAGACGACGCGCGAGACGCCGTCGCGATGGATGCGTCAGCGCGTGGGGGCGACGAGAGGCGCGCGTCGACGAGCGAACGGGAAGATGATGACGCGTCCCGGTGGTTGTTTGAGAAGAATTTTTATTACGAGCACCCGAACGTGTCGGCTCGGACGCTCGCGGAGGTGGAACGGGAGATGGTGAGGCGGGAGATACGCGTGGTGCGAGGGGTGAACGTGCCGAAGTGCGTGCGAACGTTCGAGGAGGCGTCGTTTCCGACGTATGTGAATGACGATTTGGCGAGGGAGGCGTTCGCCGAACCGAGCGCGGTACAGTCGCAGGCGTGGCCCATCGCGCTGAGTGGACGAGATTTGATCGCGCTGGCGGAGACGGGGTCGGGGAAGACGTTGGCGTATCTGTTACCCGCCATCGTGCACGTGAACGCGCAGCCGATTTTGGAGAGCGGGGAGGGGCCCATCGCGCTCGTGTTGGCGCCGACGCGCGAGTTGGCGTGTCAAATCGAGCTCGAGGTGGCGAAATATGCCGCGTCGAGCGAACTGAAGCACACGTGCGTGTACGGAGGCGTGCCAAAAGGTCCTCAGGTGAAGGCGCTGCGCTCAGGTCGAAGCGAGATTTGCGTGGCGACCCCGGGTCGGTTGCTCGATTTTCTCGACGGCGGGCAGACGAATTTGCGCCGAACCACGTTTGTGGTGCTCGACGAAGCGGATCGCATGTTAGACATGGGTTTCGAACCGCAGATTCGACGCATCGTGCAACAAACCAGGCCGGACAGGCAGACGCTCCTCTTCACCGCGACGTGGCCCGTGGAGGTGCGCGAAGCCGCGAGAGAGTTTGTGCGAAACGACCCCGTGGAGGTGCGCGTGGGCGGCACGGGCGACGGACTCCTCGCCAGTAAGAACGTCGAACAAATCGTCCACGTCATGGGACCAGACGAAAAATACGACGCGCTCGTGTCCACGCTCGAGAAAGAGATGGATGGGAGTCAATTGCTCGTCTTTGTCGAGACCAAGGCGAACGTCGACGCGCTGACTCGCCGCCTTCGCCTCGAGGGTTGGCCCGCGCTCGGTCTTCACGGGGCCAAGGAACAAAAAGAGCGCGATTGGGTGCTGAAAGAATTCAGAGAGGGGAAATCGCCCATCATGCTCGCCACCGACGTCGCATCGCGTGGTTTGGACGTCGACGGGATCAAACTCGTCGTCAACTACGACTTTCCTAAAAACGTCGAGGAATACGTCCACCGAATTGGTCGCACCGGTCGCGCGGGACGCGCGGGCAAGGCGCACACCTTCTTCACCCTTAACGATGGTAAATTAGCCAGAGAACTCGTCGAGGTCTTGCGCTCGACGGGGCAGAAAGTTCCGGACGCGCTCTCGCGCTTCGTCTCGTAGACGTCGACGTCCCAGTGTAACAGAAACACGTCGCACCGCACTTCGCGTCGACTCGACGCGCGCTCGTCGTCAACGCATCCGCGAACGCATTCGAGAATGCCGCTCGTCAAGACGTACCTCGTTGCCTACAACGCCGCCCTCGTCGTCGCCTGGGCGTGCGTGCTCACGCGCACCGCGCAAACAATCTCCACGAGCGGTCCCGCCGCGGTGTACGCCGCCGTCGAGCGTCCGCTCGCGTACGCGCAGACGGCCGCGCTCGCGGAGGTCGCGCACGCGGCGCTCGGCATCGCGCGTTCGCCCGTGCTCGTGACGGCGATGCAGGTGAGCTCGCGTTTGATGGTGGTGTGGGGCGTGCTCGCGTTGGCCCCGCCGTCCCGAACGGCGAGTCTGGACGTCTTCGGCCCGATTTCCATCGGCGTCCCGTCGCTCATGTTCGCGTGGGGCGTCACCGAGGTGGTTCGGTATAGTTTTTATTTTTTTAAGCTCCTCGGCGACGTCCCGCGAGCGGTGACGTGGTGTCGATACACGTTTTTCATCGCGCTCTATCCGCTCGGCGTGAGTTCGGAGTTATTCTTGGCGTACAGTGGGTTCGCGCACCTGATGAAGACGAATCCGTTCGCGTACGAGATGCCGAACGCGATCAACTTTTCGTTTCACTTGCCGTCGGTGATGATCATGTTCTTCCTGGGATACGTCCCCGGTTTCCCAATGCTATTTTCGTACATGCTCGCCGCGAGAAAGAAGGTGTTAAAGGCGAAGAGCGATTGATGAAGAGACCGCGGTCGAACGAGCCGGCGATAGGGGAGAGGTGGTCACTTTGCGTTTCTGTCGAAGCGAACCGTCGTCGGGCGTGTGTGGGGGGTATTTCAATTTATAGCTTGTGGTGTCACAAATCATATTCATTTCAGCGTCGGCGCTGCTACGTGCCTAAATGTCGAGTTTACATGAAAAGAGGGACGCGCTCCTCCGCGTGTTTGTTCGTCACCTCGCCCGAGTGCAAAAACTTGACGAGGCCCAGGTGCGTGTACATGGTGAGACACATGAATGCGTTCAAGTAGAACATGGTTTCCTTGCGCAAGTAATTCGTCCATTGATACGCCCACTCGCCGCCGAGAACCATGACGTTGAGCTGTCCGAAAATGAAGAAGAAACTGCACACAAAGATTGGTTGCGACATGTACGACTTCGGAAACACCAATCTTCCGAGCGAGGCCTCCATGAGCATGAGCACGACGGCGCCGACGTAGCCGAGCATGTACTTGGGCTCAAAGTAGCACAGTCTCACCCCCGGATCAAACAGCGTCGCCATCTTCCCGCGATCGGACGACGGACCGCACTGCGGCGTGAACACTGCCTCCGCGACGACGGTCACGAGGAACACGACGCTCATCGTGAACGCCACCGTGTACGACGACATCACCCAGTGACCGAGCGTGTTGCACCGCCCGCTGTGTCCCAAGTAGTGATCGTGCGTCTGCGTCCTCGAGAACACGCCCACGATCGACGCGAGCGTGGCCAAAAAGAAGAAACCCGTCACCGCGTGCGTCACCCAATCGTGTAAATTCAAAAACTGCGCCGTGTCGAGCCCGTACATGCCCGTCTCTTCGTCGAGCGTCAACCTCGGGTAGCTCTTTTGACTCCACTCGTAATACGCGCACGTAGCCAACGCCGCCGCTCGAAACACCAAGAGCACCGACCCACTTCGACTGAACGATTCCGCCCACACCGATCGAAACGTCGCCCCACCCGCGTACGCCAACCCACCGTTCATTCGATAATACTGCAAGTTATCCCCGGCGAACCCAAACCACATGAGCGCCGACACCGTGCACACCGTCGCGAACAGGTACCGCAGCGGGTCTCGCTCCCAATCCAGGAACGTATCCACCTCATCCAACAGTTCTCTCACCACGGTCGCGTTCGCGATCGCCGTGTCGTTGACCGTCATCGCCGAGACGTCTCCGATTCGATGCCGGCGTCCGCGGACGGGTGTTACGCCTCGTCTCTCACCGATCGATCGTCCTCGCGCGTCGCTCGCGCGCGCGATTCCGTCTCTCGCGGCGTGGACGCTCGCGCGCGATTCCGTCTCTCGCGCGTCGCGCGTTCGCGTCGCCTCGCGATTCCGTCGCTCGCGCGGCGTCGACGTGTGACGGGCCGGCCGCGCGCGTCATTCCTCGACGTTCGACATGCGCGCCGTTCTCGCCCGCGCCCACGCGCGCGCGCTCGCCCGCGCGACGCCGACGAGAGCGATGAGAAGGACTCGATCGACGACGCGCGCGACGCGCGAGGAGGACGTCCTCGTCGACGCGCCCGCGGTGTCCCGACGCGCCGCCGTTCTGTCCCTGGGCGCGGTCGCGCTCGTCGCCGCGCCCTTCTCCACCGCGCGCGCGCGCGGCGTTCCCGAGTTCGAGTGCGCGGGAGAGTACGTCGACAGTCCGACGGGACTGCGCGCGTGCGACGTCGTCGTCGGCGAGGGCGCGGCGCCGAAGGGGAATCAGCAAATCAAGGCGCACTACGCGGGGCGTTTGGAGGACGGGCGCGTGTTCGATTCGAGCTACGAGCGCGGGACGCCGTTGCAGTTCAAGGCGTCGCAGGTGATCCAGGGATGGGGAATCGGCATACTCGGGGACGGGGACGCGTTACCGCCCATGCGAGTGGGTGGGAAACGCAAGCTCGTCATTCCCGCCGAGCTCGGGTACGGTCGGCGCGGCGCCGGCGGCGTCATTCCTCCGAACGCGACGCTATACTTTGACGTCGAACTCGTCGCCATCGCGTGAATGTAACGTTTCATTTTTGTTGTTTTTCGTCGTCGTCGGTCCCGGTCCCGCGCTCGGTCGCAATCTCGGTCCCGGTCCCGGTCCCGGTCCCGGTCCCGTCGAGCCGCCGAGAGGATAACGCGCGAGTCCCTCACCCTCGGAGACGTCACACGAACGCGCGCGCGATGCCGATTTTTTGAACCCTGAAGACCGCGGCCGACGGCGTCATGTACGCCGCGGGCGCGACGGATAAGATGCAGGGCACCGGGGTGTGGAGCGGGCTCAAACTCTCGAGAGAGGGCAAGGCTGATGGAAAACGTCGACCGAAACAAAAGAAGAAGGAACCGAAGCGATTCACGCCGGGTGGGAAGTGAGCGCGCGATGGTGACGCGATGCGACGCGGGTGAATCGCTCGCGCGAACTCGAGACGCGGGACGCGCGCGCGCGTGATGAATGTCGAGCTCAATCGGCCTCGTCTCGAGACGCCGACGCTTGATTTTTGAAAAGACGCGCGCGTCCGCGACGTCGCGGGAGTCGTACGCGCTGTAGTGATGCATTTTTGCTCATTGTTTTACTAATACTACAGTATGATTTACACATTGAATGCGTGCGCACGTCGTCGGGTGGACGGAGCGCGCGACCGGAGACGCGTCAGTCGAGCCAGGCGGGTTTGCGAGCGCCGACGAGACGCGGCGCGTCTCCGTCGTCGTCGTCGGAGAAACGGTCCAGATCGGACGCGCTTCGATCGGTGGATTCATCGTCGTCGAGGGTATCGGCGTCGGAGTCGTCGTATTCGAGCTCATCACCGATGTCGTTCTCGCCGCGGGCGAAGTCGTCGTTTCGGCGGTGGTTGTAGTCGTTCTCGACGCCGAGGGCGCGAACGTCCACGACGGGACCGCCGTATCGACCGCCGTCGCGCTGGTGAGTTCCTCTGGATCCCCGTTTCGCAGTTTCGGCGCCTGCGGCGTATAGACTACTCGACGTCTTGCGAATCCACGGGCCGCCGCCATCGTAGTCTCGCGCGGCGTCGTAGTCTCGCGCGGCGTAGACGTATCGCTCGTCGTTCGCCTCATCGCTGTAATCGAAATCGTCCTGGGAATTCACCGAGTCTCCGCGATCGGGGCCCGTTCCGTCCACGTGCGCGCCCGATCCCCTGTTCGCCGCGCGTACCGCCTTTGTATCAAACAGGAATTCATAGTTGGGCTGATCCTCGGGTTGATACGTCGCCGAGCCGATGACGAGACCGGTGGCCATCGCTTCGTGAAATTTCGGCAAATCTTTCCACGACCGTTCGATGTTCTTTCGCTCTTGACCGATGTTCATGCAGATGAAGACGAGCTTGGCGAGCATGATCAACCCGACGACGACGATCGCAAGCACCATGAGTGGAGCGCCGGCTTCACTAAACGGACGTTCGGCGAAACGCGTCGGCGTCAGCGGTGGCGATGGGATGTGTTCGCTGGGCGATACCGCACCCACCGTTTGCTGACGATACTCGTGGAAGTACGCGGTGGCGGTGCCGTCGTTCGCCACGACTTGTAACAGCGCGCCGTTGTCGTGTGGCGGATTGAACCGATCGCCGCCGATGCTCTGCGCGAGCGGGTTAATTTTGTGCAACGCGGAATCTTCAAACGTCGCGGTCGGTTTTAACCAATTGGGCGTCCAGTGCACCGAGTACATCCACAGTCCAACGAGAGAGTGTATCGAGACGGACGCGAACAAGACGCTCGTCATCGTCTTTGGGAGCGTCGCTTGCGTTCGCGTCGGCGTTTTGCACACTCGCAGCAGCAACCTGTAATCGTACAGGTACGCGATGGTAAAGTACATGGATAAGACGAGGTACAACAGCGGCATTCCGCTCACGAACGTCATTGACGCCATGAGGACGAAACACATGTCTCCGCACTTGGCGCCCGCATCGAAATCTGGTCCCTCGAAGATGTCGTTCAGTTTCTTTTGCGTGTGAATGTACGCGAGGGCAAACTTCCTTCGCAAGTTCGACATGACGTCGGACAGAACGCGGCCGATGAATCGCATGGCGGCGTTCATTAAAATGGTGAAGAAAACTACCAATCCGACGTCGTTGTACCACTCGTTCGTGAAGTCTGAGTACTCGCCCCGGAGACCAAACATTTGCTTGATCAAAGGAAAGTACTTGCCGACTCGAGAAAAGTTTGCATTCAGGAGCGTGTATATCACAGCCACGTTCAGGAACCTCACCACAAATATAATTTTGGTCTTCATCGCCTTCTTCGCGCTCTGCATTCGCACTCGCTCGACGACGACGAGCAGCGGAGCGACGAACTCCACCGAAAGGTTGAGCAGGGTGATCAAAAACGACGTCCCCAACCAATTATAGTACTCACCCGGACCCAGCGAGACGTAAGGCTCGCACGCGTGTCGGATCGGTCTGTTATACGCGTGTATGACGTTCGACGGAAGACCAAAACGAAGACTCGCGCAGTAGCACGCGTAACAGTTTTGCATGTGCTGCCCGCCCGGACATCGGTCGGCGTCGGCAGCGCACGTCTTCAAATCCTTCACGGTGTCTTGCTGCGCGTAACTACGATCTCGCGCCGTCGCGTTCGAGTAATCGTAGAACGCGAACAAAGGAGCGCCCCACGGCAAGCCGATGTATAACTTATCCTTGGAAAACAGTACGCCGCACTGATCCAACTGAGCGCTGCACGCCGTCTTAAACTGATCCTTGTGCACGTCAAACTGCTCGACTGGATCTCCACGGCTCGTGACGATGCCGACGTCTTGTGCGAGTTTGTCGATGACCATATCCACGCGCTGCCACCTCTTTTCTTTGTCGTTGACGAGAAGCGAGAGGAAACCATAACACATCGTCACAAAAATCGCGCACACCACCGCGGCGACCACCCTGCGCCACAGACGTCGTTTCACACCGAGATTTTCGTACATGACGTCCTCTGGCTCGGGCGCGTACCGCACGCGAAACCTGAACTTGCCTCGAAACCTGTCCGTCTTCGGAAAGGAGAGTATGTACGAAAAGTACGATCGCGCGTTGCGCAACATGCACGCAATCTTTGACCGTTCGTCTTCAAACGTCACAAACGCGGACACTTTCGCGCGCGTCCTTGCCTTCCGACGCTTGAGTTTTCTATCAATGTTTACTATCTGTTTTTCAATCTTCGTTTTCGTCGTATCGCCGCCCCGATTTCCCGCGGCGATGAGCGCCGCCGACGCTTCGTCGTAATCCTCCAGCAGCCGCCGCCGCCGTCTCTGCGCGTTGATTTGCGTGCACTCCGTTCCTATGACAGCGACCCGCGCCACTTCACCATATCGTAGTGCAAAGTGACACCGAACTTCTTCCTCCGTCGCGTCGTACGGAAGTCCACTGACGAGCACCGTGTAATCCTTCAGCGTCGCCGTCCCTTGCTCCACGCGCCGCTCCATGCGGTGCAACGTCCACCACAACACGGGCACGCTCATGAACAACAACGTACACGTCAACACGTCCATGAGCACGGCGAATCGAATGAAATCAACTTTACTCGTGCTCCAACGCAGAACTCCGCTGGACGCCCCCGCGAGCACCCACACGCGTTGCGGCGCGCTATCCGGCGCCACCGTCCCGAGACTGGCGCTCATCGGATTCGCCCAGTGCCAATCCACGAACCACGAGTGAAACGACGGTTGCGGTCGACCCCCACCGCTCGACGTCAGCGCCTGGTACCCAGCCACCTCCGGCTCGGCCTCGTACCTCGACGCGTAATACGTGCTCGTATAATTCACGTACATCGTCGGCAGACTCAACGCGAAGGCGACGAAAAACAACGCCGCGAACGTCCTCAACACATAAAAATACCCCGCAACCTCCGCCCCGAACTCCAACGCCACGTCCAACGCGTCATCAAAATATCTAAATTTCTCCAACTTCCCCTCCTCCGTCAACACCCTCGGCTGCATCTCATTCGCGCGCGCCTCCGCCTCGTCCCCGCTCGGCGGCACGTACACCCCGCGCGCTCTCGCCTCGTCTCGATGATCCCACGCGCGACCGTCCTCGAACGCCCGCGGTCGTCCCATCGCCGCCGCATCCACGACCGACGTCGATCCATCCACGCGCGCGCGCGCCGGCGCGCCCTCGCGCCATCCTTCCTCGACGTTCGCGCGCCGCATCCCCGCGGCCCAATGAATCGATGCGATCGATGAATCCCGACGTCTCTCTCTCTCCCACGAGTCCCCGCGTCGCGTTTTTTTTGCACGACCTCGACGCGACCCGTATCACTCGCCTTCGCGCGCGGTCGAGTCGATTCTCGCGCGTCGCGCGTCGCGCGTCGACGAAATGATGCGTCAATGTCGACACGAATCGTTTCCCCTCGAGGTCGCGCGGGCTCGACGTCAATTGTACACTCTTAGTACACTTTGAGTCAATATATACAATACAGGTTCGTACATTATGTACATTATGTACTAAAAGAGTGATGTGTGGGAATGCTGCGATGATGGTTCGAATTCGACGCGTCGACAGACGGCGACGCGGTCGTCGTTCGCACGCGCGTTCGGTCGTCTCGGCATGCGCGTTCGACGGGTCGGACGACGGGGTCGACCGCGACGCGTGTCCGTGCTCGTGGACGCGCGCGCGGTCGTTCGCACGCGCGAGAAAACGACGACGATGGATGATGATGATGATGATGATGATGATGAACACAAAGTGGATGAGACGTGGAAGACGTTCGCGCGACGGGCGTTGGAGCGCGCGCGCGATGGACGAGGACGAGACGAGGTGATGTTTCGCGCGCGTGCGTTCGATTGGACGACGGCGCCGCACGCGTTCGAGGGGGCGGTGCGGAGAGGGACGACGGAGGACGACGCCGAAGACGCCGAGACGCGCCGAAGACGCCGAACGCGCGGAGATTCGGTCGCGCGACAGCTCGGGGACGTCGAGGACGTGTGCGTGAGGTACGCGCGCGCGGAGGGAGACGCGATGGTGAAGCGAGCGTCGTCGTGTGAGGCGTCGGGGGGGGTGTTGGACGCGTGGATGAAAAATTTGACGAGACACGTCGGCGCGGCGGTGGACGACCCGAGCGAGGGCGGTGGATTCGCGTCGGCGTACGCGGACGACGACGAGGACGGAGGGGGGGAATCGCACGGGGTGTTGTTCGTCGTGGCGCCTCTGCCGGAGGTGACGGTGGAGGAGATGCGAACGATCGATCCGGTGAGGGTGGCGGCGACGTTTACGCGCGTCGAGGAACGATTCGAGCGCGAACGCGTGCGCGCGCACTTGGTGTACGTCGGCGCGCCTCCGACCGGGGTCGTCGCGACGTGCCTGCGGGAGGTGTTCCGTAAGCTACGCGGTGCCGTGGTGTCGCTCGACGCGGCGACGAAAATCGCGGCGTGGACGCCTCTGTATTCGGCGCTCGACGCGCTCGTCGACGGCGAAGGCGACGGCGGTCGTCGTTTGGAATCGCGCGACGCGACGACGAACGCGTCGACGAGCGCGGTGGATCTCGTCGTGGAAACTCGTGGGTCGGCGTCTCTGCGATTGGGCGAGGCGCACAGGGTCGGAGAGCGCGATCGCGGCGACGGCGTCGTGTCCATCGTCGGCTTTGTCGATCGCGTCGACGCGCCGTCCGCGACGCTCGCGACGGAATCGCAAACCATCATGTTTTTCGACGATTCACCCGTTCGAGCGCTCATGGCCATGTTGGCTCTCAAGGACGCGGTGGCGATCGTGCGCAGGGACGCGCGTCGGTTTCACCAGTTGGCCGTGCTCGAGCCGCTCACGTGTTCGTCCTTTTCCGTGACGTCGTTCAAGACGATGGCGCGAGTCGACGCCATGGACGACGACGACGACGATGATGACGGTAAGGCTGTCGAGACGCCGACGCGCGCGGACGCGATGGCATCGACCACGGGTCGTGAGCTCGACGCGTTGATGGCGCGAGGGAGCGCGTTAGTGTCGCTGGAGAACGTGCGCGCGTTGTTGGCGCGCATGCGCGACGATGTCGCGCGAGAGACGATGCAGACGTCGCCTCTGCCGACGCAGACGACGCAGACGACGCAAACGACGCAAGATTCGTTGGCATTGACGCAACACATCGCGTTCACGGCGACGGACGGGGTGTCGCAGCCGCGCGACGGTGGACGCGATCGCGCGCCGACGACGGAGGTGCGCACGCTCGCCGAAGCGTTCGCGGCGGACGCGGCGCTCGGCGTTCGCCAATGCGCGTCGAGACTCGAATCGTGGTACGGCGCGCGCGAGTACGCACCACGCGTTCGCGGAATGCTCGCGCGCGTCGACACGCTCGATGCGGGCGTCTCGGACGAGTTGATCAAGTCGCTCGACGCGCGATTCAAGACGATGCTCAAAAACCAACACGTCGTCGTCTCGCCGCCTCGGAAATCAAAGGCTCGACGTTCGCTCGCGTCGACGTTGACGGCGTTTTCCATGGATATTGACGCCACTCCGTGGACCGGCGACGTCGACGCCGCCGCGCGCGCGGCGTACGACGACGTCGTCGCGTCGTTCGCCGACGGCGTCGAACCGCCAAACGCGCACAACGCCGTCGCCGAGCTCGCGTACCGTTTTCGCCTCAGCGCGACCGACTGCGCCGATGACGCGCTCGTCGAACGCCTCGAGCGGGCCTTGGTCGTCGATTTCAAGACGCTTCAGTCCAAATACGTCGGTTCCGCCGCGTCCAAGAACGCGAAACGTCTCGAATTTACGCTCCAGATGCACGCGGCGCTTCGCGTCGCCGCCGTCAAGGTGGAGCTCGCGCGAGACGCCGCCGACGCGGACGCGTGCGAGGGCGTGGAGGAGCGCGCGATGTCGAAGAAGGAACAGAAAAAGCTCGTCAAGGGGGTGAAGAAGCTCGTGGACGAGATTTCGTTTCTCCTCACGCCGCCGGGACAAGAGGGCGTTCGAGCGCTCGTCGAGTCTGAATTCACGAGCCATTACGCGGGCGCCCTTCCCTCAGCGTTACAGGCGCTTCAATCGGCCCTCGGGGTGTCCTCGGAGGCCCCGCCGAGCGCGACGGAGGACGTGTCCGTGGCGTTGACGCCGTTTTCACCGCAGCCGCTTCGTCGGTCGCCGAGGAAACCGAAACCGCCGCCGCGCGCGTTGCCCGAACCGGCGGCGCAAAAACCGAAACCGCCGCCGCGACTCCCGCAACAGTCGGACCGCGGGTTCAACTCGCGCGCCCAGCGACGTCAAGTCACCTTGCAGAGGCAGACACCCTTCGCGAAACCGTCCCCTCGACCCCCTCGCGCCGGCGGTGGAACGAGTCGAAACCTCATGAAGACGTTTATCGGCACGCCGGGCCCGAGACGCGGCGGCCCGACCGTCGTCGCGTCGACGCCCGTGCTCGCCAACTCAACCCCGGGTATCGTGCGCGCGACGCCCGCCGCACGTCCGAACGGTGTCGTAGAGACGACCCCGGTCGTCCCCGGTCGTCCGTTTCGAGAGTATAACGCGCCGACGCCGCGTCGATTGGGAGACGCGCTCGACACTCCTGCGCCGAAACGCTCGCGCGCGTTGGATTCATAGTGTACATAAAAATCTAGTCCTGTAGTCTACGTACGATCACGGAAAATACTCTCTCGGACGCGATGGTAGACGATAAAAGAGCGCCGCTCGCCCTCGCTGCGTCGCCGCGGACGGAAGTCGTCGCGTTTCGTCAGCGATAGAGAAAGGAGACGCCGTCGTCGACGCGGGGCGCGTTGGATTGCGCGAGCGCGGCGCGCACTGTGACGGCTCCGCGCGGGCGCGCCGGAGAGATACAATCGATCTCTATGTTTTCTCCCTGTGCCTGCGCCACGGTCTCGACGACGGCGACGCCGGCGGGACGCGCCAACACGCGCGTGGCGCCGAAATGGCAGACGATAAATTCGCTGGCGACGGCGACAGAGAGCGACGCGCGCACGGGCGTGCCGCCGTGCGTCCATCCGCTCTGTGCGTCTATGCTCGTGAGGTACGAGTGCGGCATGGAGGTGAGGGCGACGCGCGCGTGCGCCTTGGTGGGCGTCGCGCCGACGGGGAGCGCCGTGGACGCGTCGCACTCTTCGAAACACGGCGCCACCCACCGCTCCTTCGCGCGCGTCGGCTCCGTCAGCGGCGATTCGCACAGGATGAGCGCGGAGGAGACGATGACGCCGCCGCTCGCGCCCGATCCGCCGAAGACGCACAGCGACGTCGTCGGGTCCGTCGTGCCCTCGACGTGCGTCGCTATGAAATTGGACCCAGAGACGGCGATCACGTCCACGGGGCCCCACGTCTGTCGAGGGTGGGCGCCGCGCACCGCGTGGTCATCCTTGACGAGAAGAATCGCCGGTGCATCGAGAGACGCCGCGGCGAATCCGCGCGAGATGCGCACGACGACGAATCCGGGGGACATGAGCGCCGGCGTGGGACAGTGCACCATCGGCGCGTTGTTCGTCCCCGTCGTCGCGGTGAAGTTATGCTGACCGAACTCACACTCGAGCGCGTCGACCGAAAGCGCGCCGAGTTGCTGGTAATCAGCCACTCGTATCCGCGACGATCGTGCCGATACGTACGTCGTCGCGGGCGTCAACCACAACGGCGGATCGACGTACGACGACGTCGCGTCGCCGCTCACGGTAATCGTCGGCCCGTATTGCACTAAATCGACCGACTCGGTCGCCCCGAAACCGACGCGCAGCGCGATCTGCAACGGTGCGACCGCTGGCGTGACGCACTCGACCAGCGACGCGCTCATGTACCGAGCGTGCACGGGACCGATGGAGCCGAAGCGACATCCGGCGTACGCTCTGCTCTCCCCTTCGTCGGGAAACGACGTCCCGCTGACTAATAACGCGACGCCGCCTTGATACGTGATCACGCTCACAAACAAACTGTCGACGTTCGGCAGCGCCACGGGCGACACGTACACGCTCCGCACGACGGCGTTCGCGTCTTGACTACAACTAATTTTTACCTCGCCCGACGTCCACGACGCCGTGTCTGAACACCTCGCTAGCCCGCTCGAGACGAACACCAATTTCGACGTCGTCCCGTCTGGATACGTGCACACGCATCCGTCGTCGTCGTCGAATGAAAATCCCGATCCTCTGACGAAAAAGTTGCCACCCACGACGACGTCGAACGGCGTCGCGCCCGTCGTGAGATTGAGCGTTGGATTCATCACCACCAAACTTTCCGGTTCTTCCGGTGGTTCCAACGGATCCGTCACGCCTCTCTCGTCTTCGTCCGTGAAGTTGGTCTTCGTCGATCCGGCGAGGACGAAACGACCGTTACCAATGCCTAATCTAAACGGTACGTCGGTCGCCGCGACGTGCGCCGGCGAGTAACACGTCGCCGTCTTGCGCGCGGTGACGCGCGCATCTATCGGACCTATGGACCCGAAATAACAGCTCAAAAAGTCACCGTCGTCCTCTCCGCCTATGGTGCTGAATCCATCGCCGATGACGAGCACCGCTGTGCCGCCCGTGACGTTGACACTCGCCGTCGCCGACGTGAGCGTAAAATCATCCGTCTCTAAAACAAAACCCAACGCCCCTCTCGATCTCGGCGGAATCGACACCGTCTGATTCGCCGTCGTCGCCGCCGCAACGTTCGCGTCGTACGCGCTTTGCGTCGACGAATACGTCGGAACGATCATCATCGAAATCTCCCCGCTCGTCACCGGCGGGCTCTCGCATCGAATCAACGCGCTCGACACCACGTCCGCCTCCACGTGCGTCACCGGCTTGGTCCATCGCACGCTCACCGTCTCGTGCAGATGTCTCCCATTCAAATAAAACACCTCACCGCCGACCTCGGGCGCGTCCGTCGGATACGCGTTCGACACCGTCATCTGTTTCGCAAAGTTGAACGTCTCCAAACCGTCCACCGGCGCCGTCGACGCGTCCCGTCCGCTTCGTCGCAGCGTCAACCCAACCGTCACGAACCCACCTCGCTCGTCCGCGTACCTCGGACTCAGACACACCATCTGCGTGCTCGTCTTGGAGTTCGGCGCGACGACGACCGCGTCGAACGCGCACGCCGCGTTCGCGCTCCCCGCGTAGCCTTCGCCCTCCACCGTCACGAGCGTCCCTCCCAACGCCGGTCCCGTCGTCGGATTCACCGCATCCAGCGCCATCGATCGACCCAACGACAACCCTCTCGTCGAACGCGTCATGAGCGCGATCGAAATCACGACCACGACGCGCGCGAACGCCCCCGTTCCTCGCGCGTCGAGCCGCGGCCTTCGTAATCGTCTCGACGCGCCCATTGTCACCGTCGCGCGCGCTCGCTCCGAATGCCTCCTCTCGCGTCACCGATCGACGTCACGCGTCATCTCGCGTCACTTTACGCCGTCTGACCTCGCGCGCGAGGTCGTCGTCGACGTCACGCGCGATGGGAACGGCGCGCAATGGGGAACGGTCAATCGCAAGTCATCTTCAGATTTCGACGCGCGCGCGTCATGGCGCCTTTTCTCGGCGGCATGCGCGGGCTCACCGTGTTCGTGCAGGACGTGCGAAACTGTAGCAATAAGGTGCGCGCGAGGGCGGAGGGCGAGGGAGCGGCGACGGCGAGGGAGCGCGAGTGAGATCTTCCGGTGGACCTCGAGGGTGACGAAGGGGCGGGCGAGGGCGCGCGTAAGGGCGCGCGAGGGGACGCGACGGCGTGATGCGCGCGGGAACGTGTGATCGTGCATCGAACGCGACGCGCGAGAGCGATGACTGACGAGCGCGCGCGCGCGTGGTGCGAGGGACGCAGGAACAAGAGCGGGCGCGCGTGGAGCGAGAGCTCGCGAACATTCGTCGAAAGTTTAACAAGACACATCGATCTCTCACGGCGTACGAGCGTAAAAAATACGTGCTCAAGCTCTTGTATATTTACATGCTCGGATATAACGTGGATTTCGGTCACACCGAGGCGTTGAAGCTCATCTCTTCGACGTCGTACGGGGAAAAGCAGGCGGGATACATGACGACGTCGGTGATATTGAACGAGAGAAACGAGTTTTTGAGGATGGCCATCAACAGCATACGCACCGATGTCATCTCGAGGGACGAGACGAATCAGTGCTTGGGGCTTTCGTGCATCGCGAACGTCGGTGGACGGGAATTCGCGGATTCTTTGGCGGGAGACGTCGAGACCATTTTGCTCACGCCGACGTATCGACCCGTCGTGCGAAAGAAGGCGGCGTTGTGTTTGTTGAGATTGTTTCGTAAGAATCCTGAAATCTTACTGGCGGAGACTTTTGCGCACAAAATCGTCGATTTACTCGACGCGGAGAGGGATTTGGGCGTCTTGATCGGCGTGCTTAGTTTACTTTTGGGCATCGTGCAGCACAGCCACAGGGGCTACGAGTCGTGCGTGCCCAAGGTGATCAACGTTCTCGAACGGTTGACGGTGAACAAAGACATTCCGCCGGAGTATCTCTACTACGGCATTCCGTCGCCGTGGCTTCAGGTGAAGTGCATGAAAATTTTACAGTACTTTCCCACGCCCGAAGACCCGGCGCTGCTGAACGCGCAGCTCGTCGCCATGAGAAACATTCTCTCTGGCACGAACACCGTGAAAAATTCCAACAAGAACAACGCGCTCCATGCGATTCTTTTCGAAGCGATAAATTTAGTGACGAGCATGGATTACGCGCACGAGTTGTTCGATCTGTGCATCGAAATCCTTGGAAATTTTCTCGAGATGAAGGAACCGAACATCCGGTACTTGGCTCTCAACACGCTGAATGCCCTCGCAGCCATGCCAGATCTTCGAGAAGCGATCAAGGTGTATCAAGACAAAGTCGTAGACGCCTTGCACGATGCGGACATATCGATCCGTAAACGGGCGCTGACGCTGTTGTTTTCCATGTGCGACGCTTCCAACGTGCACTCTGTCATCGACGAACTCGTCAAGTATTTCGTCACGGCTGATTTTGATATTCGCGAGGAACTCGCGATCAAGACTGCGATTCTCGCGGAACGTTACAGCGTGAACGATCGGCAATGGTTCGTCCATATCGCTCTTCAGATCATCGACAAAGCGGGGGATTTCATCAACGACGATCTTTGGCACCGCGTGGTGCAAATCGCCACGAGCGATCCCAAGCTTCACGCGAGCACAGCGCAAGTCATGTTCGCTCACTTGCGCGACGAGGGAGCGTCGAATGAGCTCGTCCTTCGATTAGTATCATACTGCATTGGCGAATTCGGGTACTTGCTTCCGATTCCGGCTTCGCAGTACGTGGACATTCTCGTGCCTCTTTTCAAGGAGACGGACGAGGTCACGCAGGCCATCATGCTGACGGCATTCGTTAAGGTGGCCATGCACAAAAATTGTGACCAGGCCGCGATGGGTAGCATCGTTCAAGTATTCACGGATATGAGCACCGACATGGACATAGAAGTACAGCAGCGAGCTTCCGAGTATCTGCGTCTATTGCGACTCGGTCCAAGCATGCGACCCATTCTCGAACCGATGCCAGAGTATCCCGAACGTGCGAGCATCCTAGAGAAACACGTTGAAGTCGAGAACGAGGCATCCGATATCGCAGCCGGCGTCCGGAAACTCGGCTTGAGCAGAGCGACTGATAAGAACCGGGCTCAGCCGCAGAGACCGGCGGGTACGAGCGCTTCGGTGGAGATGAAGACTGTGCCGAAACCGGCGGCGAGCGCGGATCTATTGGGCGACTTGTTGGGCGAAGCCGCAACACCAGCAGCTCTTCCCGCCGCGCGTCCCGCGGCGTCTCCTGGATCAAACCTCGAAGATTTACTCGGCATCGGTGCTCCGGCTCTCCCTTCGACGCAACCGCCGCCGCGAGCGCTCCCGGCGATCGAACCATCCTCCAAAACCGCCGACTCGGCTCGACCCGCGTCGTCGGCGCACAATGTCGAAGATCTTTTCGGTATCGGTGCGCCGGCTCTTCCTTCGACGCAACCGCCGCCGCGAGCGCTCCCGGCGATCGAACCATCGTCCAACACTGCCGACTCGGCTCGACCCGCTTCTACGGCACACAATGTCGAAGATCTTCTCGGTATCGGTGGTTCGGCGGCCCCTGTCGCGCTCGCATCGTCAAACGATGTGGCCGTTTTATCGAACGCCGTCATCCCGAGCCAACAAGCGCAGAGGCCTTCCGCTACTCCGCAGATGCCGGGACTGACATCGGAGACGCACGCGGCTGCACAACCGAGATCCGGATGTGAACCGACCGTAGACGTCGACGAGTGCGCCAAACGCCTTCTCGTCGCCGACAATGGCTTGTTGTACGAGGATGAATGCGTTCAGGTTGGAGTCAAATCGCAGTGGCAAGGTTCGCAAGGCAGGATCATGTTCTACGTCGGTAATAAATTCGCCGCCGAAACGTTGCAAAACGTAAGGATGTCCGTCGCGGAAGTCGAAGGTTTGCGCCATAGTCTTCAACCGGTACCGGCGACGATAGGGCCTAAACGACAGATCCAAATCATGTTACAAGTGGCCATCGGGAACGCGTTCACCTCGGCGCCCACGCTCGCGTTTGAGTTCACCACCACGGCGATGGGCGCAGTTTCGCGCTTGCTAGCGTTGCCGGTGCGAGTGAACAAATTCTTACGTCCGATGACCATCTCTTCCCCTCAAGAATTCATCGCGATGTGGCATCAGATGGCGTCGGTTGGCCAGCAACAAAAAATCATGGATGTGTCTCAACAGTACGCCTCAAGCATCGATCGCGTGATCAACGCCTTCAAGGGAATGCGTTTGGCGGTGCATGAAGGATTGGATCCGAATCCAGCAAACATAGTCGCCGGGAGCAGATTCGTGGGAGAAAAGTGTGGGGAGGTGTTCATCGCCGTGCGCGCCGAAAGCGACGCAAACGTCCGGGGAAGATACAGGTTCACGGTGGCGTCGCTGGACGCGACAGCCACCTCGGCGGTGATGGAGACGCTCGTGCAAGCGCTGCAGTAATTTAGTCGAATGTAACGAGAAACACAGCGATCGCGATGCATGCCTAAATTTGTGCCGTGAACGATGCAACAATGCGAGCGGCGAACAACGCAACAATGCGAGCGGTGATGTTATTATATGGCTAAAACTGTCCGTCGAACTTCACTCTTCGCGGTCGCCGACGCGTCGGCGGGGCGGAGGCTCGACGCGCTCGCGCGCACCGGCGGCGTCCACCACGGTGCGTCGACGCGCGCCGAACATGGCGCAGACCAACGCGGGGGTGGCTAATGGTTCTCTCCCCGTCATGTCCGGGTACACATCCTTCAAAAAGTAATACGCGTGACCGACGATCATTCCCAACGCGTCCGTCACCGGTTGCGAACCTATGAGCGTCGAGAAAATCAACAACACCCACGGCAGATACGGCGCCGTAAAATTGAACAACCCTAAAAACGACATCTGCGTCGCCGCGTTTCTTCGTCCCCACACGTACACCATCATGAACGTCAGACTCGTTCCTAAAAATTGCACGTTGACGAAGGGCGCGAACGCCGTGAGCAGCGTCCCGCCGAACAACAACATGTAAAAAAAATCGCACGACCGTCCCTGAAACGACCCCTCCTCCAGCATTCGACAGTACCGACTCAGGAAAAACATGTGAAACACGAAATCCACGCCGAGCGAGCCGAAGAAGAAGAAATTCGTCACCAGGCGCCACAATTCGTACTCTTGAAAGATGAGCTTGCTGTTGAAGTACACGTTGAGCGGAGAGATGACCTGTTCGCGCGCACCGCCGTCGGCGTCAGTCATCGATCGCGATCGAACGTCTCGCGCGTATTCTTTCACCCCATCGCCCTCTCGCGCGTTCGCTCGCCCTCTCACGCGTCGTCAACGAATCGCACGAATGCATGAATGAAATCGATGAAATCGTCGCGCGCGCGCCTACCTCGAGCGCGCATCCCACCGTCACCGCGAGCGTGAGCGTGAGGTACACGCGCGTTACCGTCGGTATCGACGCGTACCACTGCTCGAGTTGGTTCGCCATCCCGCGCGACACGCGAGGCGACGCTCGCGCGTCGTCGAGTCGCGCATTCCGCGCCTCGCGCCTCGCGCGTCCATCGTCGACATGGGCGGCGGACGCGACAAGCGGAAAAAGACGGCGAAAAAGCTCGGCAAGGTATCGGACGCCAAGCTCTCCGGCGCGGCGAAGACGGCGCACAAGGCGGAGAGAAATCAGGCGAAGAATCAGCGGCGTTTGGACAAGGGCCTCGCCGAGGACGACATCGACGCGATATTAGCGGCGCTCGCGATCGAAGACGCGCGACGGGCGGACGTCGTGATCGAGAAGGATTGCCCGAGACCTCTCGCGCGCGGGCACGCGTCGTTGACGGCGACGAACGCGGTGAAACCGAACGAGTTGATTTTGTACGGGGGCGAGCGCGTGACGGCGGAGGATGAAAAGTGCGTCGTGTACGGAGATTTGTACAGGTACGACGTGGATAGGAATCGATGGACCAAGGTGTCGACGTCGAAAGGACCGCATCCTAGGTCTGGACATCAGGCGCTGTGTCACGGAGGGTACGTGTACGTGTTCGGGGGAGAGTTTACGTCGCCGAATCAGGAACGCTTTTTACATCATCGAGACGCGTGGCGGTTCGATCTCGAGAGCAACGCGTGGGAACAGATGTCGTCCAAAGGTGGTCCGAGCGCGAGGTCTGGACACAGAATGGCGATCTGGGGGAAGCGAGCCGTGTTGTTCGGTGGATTTTACGACACGGGAAGGGAGGTTCGGTATTACAACGACGTGTGGGAGTATCACTTTGAGAAGAACGAGTGGAAGTGTCGGTGCGCGGGCGGGGAAGGGGCGCTCGGACCGAGTCCTCGGAGCGCGTGTCACGTCGCCGTGCACGAAGATTCGTTCATCGTGTACGGTGGGTACTGTAAAAACGTCGACGTGGACGAAAAGGATGACGATCGAAGCGAACGAGGCGCGACGTTTTCAGACGCGTGGAAGTTGGATCTCACGTCGTGGAGATGGGAGAAAATGAAGCGTCAAGGATTGGCGCCGAGCGCGCGCGCGGGGGCGTCGAGCGCCGTGCACGCGCTGAAGAAGCGACTCGTCCTGTTCGGAGGCGTCGTCGACCACGAGGTGAAGCGCGGCGACGTCATCGTGTCTGAATTTTTCACCGACGCGTACAACATGAATTTAGAGGCGAAAAAGTGGTTTCCGGTGACCCTTTACGGCGACGATAAGACGAAGACGCACAAGGCGGGGAGTCTCGAAGAGGCCGAGCGCGTCGCCGCGGGCGAAATCGTCAATGAAAACTTTAATATTCGCAGCGAGGCGCACCGCGCCGCCGTCAAGATTCAAGCGCACTTCCGCGGATACCAAGTGCGCAAGGCGTACAAGTTGTACAAGGTCGGCGGCGTCGTGAGCGAGCTTTTATACTCCCCTGGGAGCGGTGAAGCCGCGCCGAAGACGTTACCGAAACCTCGAGGTCGAATCAACGCCGCGATCTCCATCAAGGCGAATAGCATGTACTTGTTCGGCGGCGTCGTCGAACTCGGCGACGTGGAGGTGTCGCTCGACGACGTGTGGAGATTAGATCTCGGTAATCGCCCAAAGTGGACGTGCATCACGCCTCTGAGCGACGAGTGTCAGGCGCAGCTCACCGGCGGGGGCGCGATAGATGAATCGGACTCTGACCAAGACGACTCGGAGGGCGAAGACTTGGAGTAGAGTAGTAGGTACAATGTAGAAATAGAATTGAATTGACAACATCAGGAAAGGTCAAATCCGCTTCCGGACTTGACCGCGTACATGAGCTTTTCTTTCAGAGATGTTTTTGAATCATACGGTGGAAGTTTGAGGAGATTCATGCACGTCGCCGCGGTCGGAAGACGACTCAAATCTGCCGTAGCGTCGGGAGCGTCGGTGCCCGCGGTGCCGCTCCTGTGAATACACAGCTTCGGCTCGAGATGAGAAAATCCCAACAGCGGCGTGTTGCTGCACGAGGTGATGAACTTTAACACTTGTCTCTGCTCGTCCGGTGTGATCTCTCGCATGACGCTCCAAAACGCGCGAATCGTGCGATGCGACGCGTCGTAACCTCCGGAGAATTCGCAATTCGCTGCCATGTCGTCCACGTCCATCGACCCGGCGCGGTTACCGCTGATGAGCAACCGAAGCTCGGCGGGTGTGAACATGTTCAGCCATCGCTTTCGCATCATGATCTCGAATCCCGCTCGCATGCTCGACACCTGCCTGTACATCTGCGCGCGAAGCAAGTAGATGGACATGCAATGGAGATATCGCGGAACGTTCGAGTTGGTCACCGCCACCGTGTCCCCTCGCGGAATGAGCTGAATCTCTCGTTCCTCCGCGCCGCTTCGATCGATGGCTGTGAAATACAAACACAAATCCGACACATCGCCCGGGTACCGTTTCAGCGACACCAAGTTTCGATACAATTCGGGATCGAGAGTGGTGAGGTCGTTGAACTCGATGTGCCTCCCCTTGAGCGAGGCGAGGAAAAAGCCGGCGAGCGGGACGTCGAGGAGGATCCCATCGTAACACGCCTTTCCGAGGATCGCGCCGAGAAAGTAAAAGTACTCGAGATGTCTCGGACCCGCGGCAATCGCGGACGCTGGGTTCGGGTACAGCGTTCGCTCGGGCGTCTCGACGAAGAGTCCAAACTTTGGATCGAACGATTCGGAGATTAAATCGTTGAGGAAATCCTTGAACAACCCGCCACCGTCGACGCCAGCCTCCTCCAGACCTTGCGCATTGATGAATTGGACGCGGATGATTCCACCGAGCATCTCCGTGAGTCGATTCGAGAGTTCGTTCATGCCGTCCTCGAGCAGGTGCCCGCGCCGAACGCGAATCGTGCAATATCCCACCGATCCGCTCTGACGCTCGCGGCGCCTGACGTCCATGAATTTATGCACTCGCACCTCAAACGGGACGAGACACGGTGAACCGGCCAATAACATGGACGCGCGCGATCTCGGATCGCGCGCCTCTTGTAAAAGAGAAGGAATGTCCACGTGTTCGCTCTCGGCTTGAAACGCGAGCGGGTCGACGAATTGATGTCTCCCGTTACGGTCGTGCAGCCGGGACAGCGCCGACGAACACGCGTGCCACGTCTCCGCGTCGACGTATTCATCCAACGGCGTCATTTGTTCGTACGGCGAGCCGTCGGGTCCTCGCTCGACCCACAAGACTTCCCACAGCGCGTCTCGAAGCATTCCAACCAACGTCTTGGTCGCGTCTAAACTGATCGGTTTCCCGAGACGATAAAATTCTTCGTCGTCGCTAATCATAGTGTACACGTTGTAAAGCTTGGCGTACACGCCGAGCAAGAGTCGGTACCCTCGGTCGCGCACGTTTCGTAGGCGTGTGAGCGCCGGCCACAGCGCTTCAAAGCACTCGCCGTTAAACGTCAACAGCCGCAAAAACGTTTCGCGCTCGGACCCCTTGAGAACCATATCGCACGTGAACGCGAACTCGGCGACGCGCGTCGCGTGTTGCAAGAACACCGCCTCGTCCTCTTCCGATAACGTGACGTTCACGAGTCGCGTCGCGCACGCTCCATCTCTGAAGAATTCTCGAACCTGCAGAAACGTGGGCGCGTCTCGCGTCTCGTTCGCATCCGCTCCCGCGTCTCGCGCTCTGCGAACCTCCGCGCGCGCGGCGCGCAGGTTCATCACATCTAGTTTCACATCGTCGTCGTCGTCGTCGTCGTCGTCGTCGTCGTCCTGTGCCTCGACGCCACCGTCTGACTCGGACGCGAGGAAGAGCGCCGCGCTCGAATGAGGCGACGACATGAGACGCGTCGCCGCTCGCGCGACGACGCACGCGAGTCGCGGCGTCAGACAATCGATGTGCGTCTTCACCGGTTGAAGCACGTTCCCGAGCGCGACGTCCGCGCCTCGCAACGTCGACGCACACGTCGACGCGTCGCCTCTCGAATCCGTCTCCAATCGCCGCGCGACGAATTCCCACAACTCGCGCGTCGTCGACGCGGTCCCAAACGCGTCCCACACTCTCGGCACGAGCGCGAGCGTCCACGCCAGCGCCCCGCCGCCACCGCTTCGAGCGATGTTCTCGCACAATAAACGCATCGCGCGTCGCGTGACGTCGTCCTCGGAAGCCTCGCTCGCGCTCAAATCTTCTAAAACGTCGCCGACGCATCGCAAATCGTCGTCTCGAAACGACGACGCGCACAGCTCCACCCCGGTCTCTCCCCACCGCGCGTCGTCTCGACGCATGAGCGCCACCAACGCGCTCGATAGGCTCACCGCGGCGCGTCGCGCCACCGCGGGATCACCCTCACCTCCACCGTCGACGTCTCGCGCCCGTCGCGTCGCCTCGCGCAACGACCGCGTCGCCAAACGCGTAAACTTCCCCATTCTCAACACCCATCGCGCCCGTTCGATCGCCCTCTCGCGCGCATCGCCGTCCACATCCATCGAATCGCCATCCCTCGCCGTCTCACCCCGCGTCCACGCACCACCATCGATGAATTCGTCTCGCAACGTCTCGCCGCCCGCCGACACGTCCGCCGCCGCGCGCGCGCACGCGAGATAGTCTCTCGTCCCATCTCCGAAAAACACCAACGCCCGCGCGCGATTCTCATCCACCACGAAATCATACGCGTCCCCGGACTCGACGAACGACGCCCGAACCGCTCGTTTCGCCTCGCGATGCGCGCGTCGACCGCGACGAACGCGTTGCGCGTTTTGCGCGCACCGCGTCTCGTCCCTCTCGCGCGCGCGTCGCTCGCGCTCCTCCCTCGCGCGCGCGATTATCTCCCGCGACGACGCCCCGTCGTCGCGCTTGCGTCCACCGAGAGAAATCTGTCGTCGTCGCGTCGTCGCGCCGTCGAACACGGGCGCCATGAAAGATGTCTTTGGAAATGCAATCCGACGCCCCTCGCGCGACGTCGCGATCGCAGCGGTCGAGCGAGTCCGCGATCGAGCGACGCGAGACGACGACTCGAGCGACGACGCGTCCGCGCGCGGCGTCTCGCGTCTCGTCGCGCGCCGACGACGACGAGGAGTGACGACGAGGTGATGCGATGTCGCGCGCGAGACGTCACATCGTCGCGACGGACGACGTTGTCGACGATGACGCGCGACGCGGACGCGTCGAACGTGTTATTTCCGAGGTACGCGCGTCGCGCGAAAGATGGAGACGCGACGGGAGACGACGCGAGACGACGATGAAGGATGATTTCGATGGATTTCGCGACGTGCGTGCATGAATGAATGATTGACGGACGACGACGACGACGCGCAGGGTGACGAGACAGCGCGTGGACGTTCGAATCGAACCCTCGAAGAGACGGCTTCGGGGCAAGACGACGCTCGTGTGCGCGGTGGAGGAGGGCGGTGCGGACGCGTTCGACGGCGTGCGCGTCGACGCCGAGGGATTGAAGATCGACGCCGCGCGCGCGAACGGTGCGTGATGGGCGACGAGCGACGCGAGAGCGAGGCGATGGGGTGACGCGAGAGGTGGTGTGACGCGGGACTGACGATGGAGGACGACGATGACGACGCCGTGAGACGAGCAGGGATCGAGTGTCGCGCGACGCCGACGGGGACGCGAGACGCGAACGCGACGACGACGAAACCAAGGGATGCGCTGAGCGTGGGGAGAGACGTGCGCGCGCACTTGGAGTCGGAGTGTAACGCGAACGGTGAGTCGAGGACGCGAGAGATGGTGATCGCGACGACGAGTGGGGAGAAGATTGAGGCGCGCGCGGCGGAGGGCGACGCGAGCGGCGCGCGGGGAAAGGAAATCGTCATCGAGATTGAGTACGAGACGGACGCGGATTCCGCGGGAATCGTCGCGGACGAGCGGTTCTTTTCGTGTCCCGGACCCTCGAGACGACCGGCGAGTTGGTTTCCGTGCGTCGAGCGAGGGGACGCGTTGACGACGTTTGAGTTTTCCGTGAGCGCGCCTCGCCAGTTAACCGTCGTCGCGTCCGCGCACTGGGACAAGGTGGAGAGGTGCGTGGACGAAGTGGAGGATGAGGACGGTTTTAGGTTGGTGCATCACTTTTCTGGGTTGTACCCGACGTTTGCGCACGAGATGCGTTTGATTTGCGGTGAGTTTACGCGCGTGTCCAGCCCGATTAAAGGCGTGACGCTCTTCGCGCCGGCGCGCGGGGGATACGAAGAGCGCTTGGCCGTCGCCGCCGCGGGCGTGGGTAAGGCGATCGCCGCGTACGAGGAGTATCTCGGTCATCCATACCCGATCGCGTGTCTGAACATTGTCTTCATGCCGGACGAGTACGCGGGCGCGCGCGACGGTCTCGGCGCGTGCATCAACGTGCACTCCGTCAAATGGCTCACACACCCCACCTTCAACACCGCGCTCATGGAATCCCGCGTGCACATCGCGATCGCGATCGCGCGTCAGTGGTTCGGCGGCGTCGTCGTCCCCGCGAACACGACGGATTGTTGGGTGGTGGAGGGCTTGGCGCAATACCTCGCCGGCACGTACGTGAAATCCTTGACGGGGATGAACGAGTTATCCTTCAGGCGCATGTTGGACATGCAGCTCACCGCGCGTATGGACGACGGCGAGACATTACCGCCCCTCGCGAGTCGCGCGGCGAGGATTTGGCGCGGTGGCCAATACGCGGGCAAGGACCCCGCCGCCGGGGGCGCGCCGCGACCGCTCGCCGCGGGCGTCGAACGCGCGTTGCAAGCCAAGGCGGTGACAATCATCTACATGCTCGAAAAACGTCTGGGGCCGGATGTTTTGCAAAAGGTGCTCAAGTACTTTGCGGGTTTGCACGTGCGTCGGAACAAGAAGGAACAAGCGACGCGCGCCGGTCCCTCGGCGGAAGTGCTCGCGAGCGCCGCGCGGTGGATTCACACGCAACAGCTCTTCGATCACTGTCGCGCGACGGTCAACTTGGGTAAGGGTGAGGTGAACTCGTTCTTAGAGCGGTGGGTGTACGGCGCGGGTGTGCCGAAACTGTGCGTCGGGTACGTGGTGAAGCGTCGGAAGAACGTCATGGAATTTGCGGTAAAACTCGAAGGGAGCGAAGCCGCCGCCGCCGCTGATCGCGCGGCGCTCGCTGTCGCGAGAAATCACCGCAGCTCTATCACCGTTCGCATGCGCGAAGAACATAGACCAGACGCCAACGACCACGTCGTGTCCCTCGGTCATTCGTCCTGGCAGTTGATGGACATTCCGTTGCAGCCTCGCCCGAAGGATCGGCGTCCGAAGACGATCATCGAATCCGGAGGGGATCCCGAGCTCATCGCGGCCATGGATTGTCCGGTGCGCTACGTGCGAGTGGATCCTGAATTCGAGTGGATGGGCAACATAGAGCAGAGCGCGAGACAGATCGGTTTAGAGTCGATGATGGCGCAAATGCTGGAGAAGGAGAAGGACGTCGTGGCGCAATCCGTCGCGGTGGAATTCCTCGGTCGTCGCGTCGCTAACGGTTCCATGAGCGCGGTTCTCGTGCTCGACAAGTGCTTAAACTCCGACGACACGTTTTGTCGAGTTCGAGCCCAGGCGGCGTTGGCACTCGGGAAGAGCGCGAGCGAAAAGACGCAGTGGGGCGGTTTACACGCGCTTCTTCGCCATTACAAAAAACACCAGTGCGACGAGCGCACGGGTCGACCCAAGCAAAACGATTTCCGAGACGTGGCCAAGGTCATCATCGACGAGGCCGTCATCACCGCGCTCTCCCACGTTTTCGACGCCGAGAAGAATTGCACGCACGCGGACGCGTTGGAAGCCATCGTGAGTCGATTAAAGTACAACGACAACGAAGGCAATCCTCAGAGCGACGACGGATTCATCGCGTCCTGCGTCGCGGCGCTCGGTCGTTGCGTGCCCGCGGACGGGGCGCAGTTACGAGCGATCGTGGATCAGATTCACTATTACATTCGTCGGGACGATCGGTTTCCCAGCGATGATTTGCTCGTGACGTGCGCGTGCGTGCGGTCCATCGGTTTACTCGCGTCGACGACGCTCTCTGAAGCGCTGCGCGCCGACGTCGAGAGGGTGGCCGATTTAGGTTTCGCCCTCGGCCGAAACTCCACCGCGCTCGCGGCCACGGACGCGATGATGTACGTGCGGTACGGTGAGACGAAGAATGAGCTCGCTGCGCTCGATTTCGTGCTCGAACGTTCGGCAAAACAACCGTCGGCGACGCAGAGCGCGATGCTTTGGAGCGCGCACGACTACTTGCAAAAGTTTGCGTCTTCGGCGAACCTCGCCAACGTCTCGACCGAGGTCTTGATCGACCTTCGAGATCGCGTCATGCGCGAGGGATGCGAAGTCGCGAGCGCGGCGTTTTCGTTGCTCTCGCTCTTCGCCGCGCGTGACCCGAGCTTGAGCGAGATTCGCGAATCCGTCGCCGAGGCAATCAAACGCGCGGGCGAACGGACTCCCGTCGGCATCGATACGCACGCCGCGCACGCGCCGATGACGGCGGAAGAGGAGGCAAAACGTGCAGAAAAGGAAGCGAAACGCGCGCGACGACGCGAACGGGATCGCCTGCGTCAAGCGGCGAGAGAAGCCGCCGAACACGCCCACGCCGAGGAGCGCAGACTCGAAGCCGAAGCGGCGTTCGTCGAACAAGCCGCCGAACACTTGACGGACGATAAAGGCACCGTCAGCGATCGCACCGCCACCGTCGTCGACGGCGGCGATACCCCGGGCGGCGGTGGCGGTTTAAAACGGTCAAGAGAAAACGCGAGCGTGAAATCCTTTGCGCAACCCGAAGACGCCGGCGCGCCGGCGCCGGCGCCGGCGAAAAAGCTCAAACTATCCTTCAAAATGAAGAAACCGACAGCGTGAACGAAACCTTGGCTGAGGTGCACATTCTTAGCTTTATTATCATACAACACACTCACTAGTACCCACGGCGCCGCATCGCTCATTGAATCTTACTCGCCTCGCGCGCCTTGGTCGGTAATCGCGACCAGCACGACGTCAACGGATCGGGCACGACGCGCATTCGCTTCGGACGCGTCGCGTACAACAACCCCCAACACATCACCGTCCTCGCCGGTATAAACAAACTCATCACACTCATCACCATCGCCGCGTACATCGCCGCCGCGCTCACCGTCCTCGACCGCCACTCGGCGACGCTCGCCAACCGCTCCGTCGCCGTCGCCGTCGCCTCCATAATCGCCGTCGCCTCCTCCTGCCCGAACGTCACCTCCTCCCGTCGCGTCTTCATCTCCATCACCGCTTCGACCTCCCGATCCACCTCACCTCGCGCTCGCGCGCGCTCGAAATCCGCTCGAATCTTCTCCCTTCGCGCGACGCGCGCGCACGTCGCGCACGCCGCCGGGACGATGAGATTCGGTCGCATCACCAGCGCCACCATCCCCGCTCGCACCGCGATCGCGCGCGCGATCGATCCGGTACCATCGAATCCATCTCGCACCCACCGCCACGTCGGCGCGAACGGCGCGATGGCTCGACAGAGCGCGTCGATGGATGCGCGCGTGTGATCGAGGGAAAAAATGTGTGATTCCGCCGCGTGCACGACGTCGACGGTGACCCCCGGGGCGGGTTTCGGACGCGCGCGAGGGACGAGCGTCGCGGTCGTCGAGGTCGTGACCTCGGTGGTCGTCGCGGGGGGGGTCGTCACCGTCGTCGTCATCGTCGAGAGATGCGGATGGGGAACGATCCGAGTGGAGATTTTTGTACTTTACTGTTACATTACTGGACGCTGAGTAATGAATGAATCGCGCCGTGACGTTCGTTCGTTCGTTTAACACGTCCCGAGGGGTTGGCTCCAGTGCTTTTCGTAATTTTGTTTGGCGAATTCGTACACGCCGACGTCGTGCGCCACCATGGCGCGTAACCCGGCGACGATTTTTGGGTCGGCGCGATAGGCGGCGAGGCGTTTTTCCAAGCGCGGCGTGAGTTTACCCTTGCTCCCGTTGTGATTTTGAATGACGGCAAAATTTTCGCCGAAATGATTACCGCCGTCGTGCCCGAGATTGGTGAGATCGGGAAGACGCTCGCGAATTTTCTTCAAACCGTCCTCGATGGCGTCTTGAAAGACGTATCGCACGCACGCGCTCGCGAGATTCGCCTTGGCCGCCTCGGCGCCGCACGCCGTGTGTCCGCCTCGAGGCGCTAATAAACCCGTGAGCTGCGCCGCCGTGCTTCGTTTCTGCGCGTACCACTCCACGGGATCGAGCGGACATCCCTCGCCGCTCGATTTCTCGCGCTCCTCCGCGGTCCACGACAGGTGACCCTCGCTTCCTTCCAAACACAAGTAGGCGTACTCGCTCCACATGCGCTCCATCGGATCGCGAAGGACGGTGATGTACGCGCACGGCGCGTCGATCGTTCCGCACAGACCCATGGACGTGGCGCCGGTGAAGTACATGTGACGACCGGCGTCGTAATCCGACTTCATAAACTCTTTGGAAAAAATACCCGCGCCGTCGGCGCGATTACGCGCGACGCGTCGCAACATCGATGGAATGTGACGCGCTTGAAACGAATTCAGCGGCTTCCACGGATTCGGCGTGAAATCTATATTCGTCGGACGTCCCAACGCGACGTCTTCGTGGTTTTTGTTTTGTTTCAACGCCTCGATGAAAAAAGAACCCGCCGCCTTGGGCACGTGCACGAACATCCACGCGTACGACTCGTTCGGTTTCGTCTCGAACGGTTTCTTCGCCCCTTTCGTCGGCACCACCACGGGTGACCCCGTGGGCACATTCATGCATTCATACACCGCCCGCTCGAACGCTACGTCGTCGGCATCATCCGTTTTCTCGTATAATTTACGCGCGCGCATGAATTCCGCGTGACACGTCCCCGCGGCGCCGGCGACGCCGGCGACTTGCGGGGTGAGATCACACCTCCCCTTTCCCTTTCCATTCGACGACCCGAGCGCCGAGGACGTCGTCGTCATCTCTCGCGATCGTCCCGCGACCGCACCCGCGCCGCACAGCGCCGTACCGACGAGAAACAGCGCGCTCGCGACCCGCATGTACGTCGTAACACCATTCGCAGCCGGCTGGCGCGATGATGATGATTCGACGGCGTCGACGGCGGACCATCCGACGCCGTGCGCGCGCTCGACGTCGGGGACGGTCGTGGACGGTCGTATGAGCGTCTCGCGCTCGTCTTCGTGCCTCATGGGACGGTCGAGAGCGACGCACGCGTGGATGTGACGAGACGATGGGGGCGAGTGGGCGAGAGAGAGAGAGAGAGGACGAGACGCGCGCGTTTTTGTGTGTTACAGAGTGTTACACGCGACCGGTGAATTTATGCGTGCGCTCGTGTTCCTCGCGAAGAGCGGTGAAGACGACGCGTCTGGCGCCGCCGGCGCCGGCGCCGAGCGCGGCGTGGAGCTGTCGGAGCTCGCGGTCGCCGGCGGCGTCGAGCAACGCGAAGAGACCCGGTTTGAGCGCGAGCTCGCCGGCGGGACCGATGCCGCCGCCGGTGATGGCGGTGATGGCGTCGGCGAGTAAATGCGTGCAGTAACGCTCGAGTCCGCTGGATTCAGCGGCTTCGTAGACGCGGGAGAGTTTGGACGCGCACGCGTCCGCGACGGCGTCGGAGGCGCCTCGAGACGCGAATCGACGCAAGTCGGCGAGCAAGTCTGAACACACCGCGGTGATGCTGGCGACGGATCGACGCAGATGGTCGTACCGCGCCTTGAGGAGAGCGATTGTTAACGCGCACGCGTGCGCGTAGACCTCGACGTGGGATGACTCGTCGTCGACGACGGCGTCGGGCGCGCACGCGACGCTCGGGAATTGGCAGACGCGAGAGACGCACCGCGTGCTCATCTCGCACCGCGCGCCGAGCGTGGTGAATCGCTCGGCGATGGAGAGAATTTTTATGACGACCGAACTCGCGCGCGGTGTCTTGACGGCGACGCGCATGGCGCGCGCGCATGCGTCCATCACCGCCTCGACGTTGTCTTGCGCGGCGGTTCGAATCGCCTTGCTCGCCGAAAACGTCTCCACCAGGTTCGACACGCACCACAGAGGCGCGGCGAGCGAGACGTCGATGCGCTCGCGATGCGCTCGCGATCGTCTGGCTTCGGCGTCGACGGCTTTGAAGGCGTCGACGCAGGCGACGTACATGGCGCTCAGCGGTCGCTTACCGGCGCCGAGGATGAGTTCAGAGAGCGTCAAGTCGAAACTCTCCCTCAACCCACGATCGAGCGACGCGCCCGCGCCCGCGCCCGCGCCCGCGCCCGCCACTTTCGTCGCGTGCGCGTACGCGGACATCAGGACGGCGACGAGCGACGCGTGCGCCTCGGGCGTGAGTTGCGGACCGGTTTGCTTGAGCGCGTCGCACACCGCGCCCACGACGTTGACAAACTTGGTCGAGGCGCCGACGGAGAACGCTCTCGTCGATTCGGAGCCGTTCCGCGCGCGTGTCGAGCGCACCAGCGCGTCGACGGAGATCGATAACGCGAGCTGCACGATTCCAGAGTCCAACGTTCGATGGAACTTTTCGCTAAATTCCAACGACGTCGCGGAAATCGCGAGCGCGTACCCGACGGCGGAGACGCACGCCGCGACGATTTCATGCTTCATCTCGTCGTCGCTCGCGCGCGATTCCTCGTCGAGCGCGCGAAGAAACGTCTCCAGACGCTCGCGAAGTCCGACCGAGGCGTCCCAAAAATTGACGAGCGCGGCGCCTTGTTCATCCGTCGCCTCCACCTCGACGTCCATCTCCGGATTGCCGTCCACCCATCCAAACGTTTCGCGTTCGGGTCCTTCGAACACCGTCATGCCGGCGGCGAATAGGTTTTCTACGAGCGTCGCCGCGAGAACCGCGCCGCCACCGTTCGCTTTGGCCGGGTCCGACGCCACGTACTCGTCGAAGAGATACCGCGTCACGCCCGCGGCGTCGGCGTACGCCGTCGGTTTCGCCGTCGTCGCGCTCCCCACCAAACACGAATGAAATTCCGACGTCGTGCTCTCCAAAAACTCCTTCATCGCTCCCGCGTCGACGCGTTCCAGGACACGCGCGGTGACATTGTGATACTGACGCGCGTCGAGCGTCACTCTCGCGGAGATGACGGCGGCGTCTTCGTCGTGTTTGGCGAGAAATCCGGCGAGCGCGCGCGCGCGTCGACACGCGTCCATCGCGTCCTCCATTCCGAGCGCGGCCGCGGTGAACGTCGCGCACTCGCACACTTTCATCGCGATCGGCAAGATGTTTTTATCCATCTCCGCCACGCCTCGACGCGGAATGCGCTCCGCCGCCTCGAGCGCGCGACGCGCGCGTCGCAGCGCCGTCTCGCCCGCGGCGAGCGCGCCCGCGGCGGCGCCCGTCCCGCGCGCGAAACCATTCACCACCGACGAATTCGACGCCACCGACCAAAACCGTTTGATAGATTCGGCCGCACTCGCAGCGTCTCGCGCGGACCCGGCGCAATCTACGACGCTATCCTCGAGAACGTCCACCAACGCCGCCGCCGGTTCGTCGCCGCCGCGGTTCGTCGCCTCGCGCATCGCGCGCGTCAAATCCATCGATCCACGCACGAGCACGCTCGCGATCGACCGCACCCACGGTTTAAACGTCACGACGAGATCACGAAACGTCTCCTCCTCCTTTTCCGTCAGCGCTCTCGATCCCTCGCCCGCGTCCGTCTCCAATCGACATCGATAATAATCGACGAGCCGCGACTCGGAGGCGTGTTCGTACCACAGATCCACCGCCGACGTCAACACGCGCCACGCCTCGCATTCCACGTCTGGTCGTTCGTACGTCGTCGTCGACGTGTCCGGGACCAATCGCAGGCACGTCGAGAGCAACCGCTTCATCTCTCGACCAGCCTTGGACGCGTCCTCGGGGTCAACGTCTTCGCGCGGGAGCCGTAATCGCGACAAATGTCGCACGCGTTGCAGCGCCGACCCGACGGCGGCGGCTTCCGCGTTCGCATCCACGCCTCGCGTCGCGTTCGGACTCTCGCGCACCAATTCATCCACGACATCACACAGCGAGACGTCGTCGGCGCGGAAATACGATTCACGCGCCGCGCGATCCGCCACCTCGCTCAATCCCGCGCGCAACGCCGCCGCGGGGACGTACGCGCGCAAGACGCTTCCTACTCTCGACGGCGACAGCGACAGCGACGCTCTCTCTCGCACGCGTTCCCGCGCGTCGACGGTGAACCGCTCTAAACACTCTTCCTCTGCGGGTAACAACGGTTCACCCGGATCGTCTGGACACGACCCGAGCACCTCTTGCGTCGCGCGGGCCAAGGATGCCGCGTCGGCGTCGGCGACGTCGGGCGAGTCGAACGCGCGGAAAAACATCTCTCGACACGTCTCCATGAGCGCGGGCGTCTGCGCGAGCGGGGTCGATCTCGACGCCTCGCGAAACGTGTGCAAGACGTCGTCGTCGACGATGGCGGCGTGGATGGTCTCACCGGAGACGACGACGTCGCCGAGACTGCGCACGCATTCGGGGAAAAGCCGCGAGTCGGCGAATCCGCGCGCGACGGTTCGTAAGACTCTCGCGCGAGATTCGTGCGAATCATCGCGCGCGGTCGAGAGCGTCGCGCGGAACACGACGCGAGCGTGGGGCTCGATCAGTCTGAAATCTAACGCGGCGACGGCGTCGATGACGTCCGACCAACCGCGCGGCGCGTGAGGCGCCGTCGCCGCGCGAGACGTCGCCGAGGCGACGAAGGACGCGACGCGCGTCTCCACCGTGCCGTCCGCGTCGAGGGATGAATACAGCGCGTGGTCGGACGCCGTGCGTAATAAACGCACGAGCGCGTCCGCGATGGCGTCGGCGGTGGCGAATTTTCGTTTTCTTCCAGTCGGCGTCCCCGGCGAATCCGCGACGACAAAGGCGCGCGCGACGGGTTCGAATAACCCCACGAACAGTGCCTTGGCGTCCTCTTTCGACGCGGACGCGCGCGAGTCATCCATCTCACACATCGTTCGCGCGAGCCACGGCGCGAGACGTAACGCGACGACGTCACCGTCACCGGTCGTCGCCGCGGCCACGCGTTTGAAGATTTGGCGAATAAACGTCGGCGCCGACCGCGCGGCGGAGACGGCGCGAGCCGTCGACGGTTTCTCGTCGTCGTCGTCGTCGTCGTCGTCGTCGTCATCCTCATCGACGCGACGTTTCTTCCCGCCCGTCTCTCGCGCGTTCCCGCACTCGGCGAGCACGCGAGGCGCGCTCTTGGCGTACAACGGATGAAAGACGAAGGCGCGCATCGCCGCCTCGCACGCCGTCCTAGTCGCCTCATCCCCGGTCTCGCTCGACGTCGACCACCGCTCGACGACGCCCCACACGAACTCATAATCCACACACGCGGGTGCGGGCGCGTTCGGTCGCGCGTTCGTCGCCGCCGCGGCGCCGAGAAGCGCCACCCGCGTCGTCGCCGCCGCGTCTCTCGCCGCCATCGCCGTCTTCGCCGTCTCCGCGCACCGTTCTCTCGACGCCCACGACGCGCCCGTTCCACCACCATTCGCGCTCGACGCCGTCGCCCCACTCGTCGTCAGTATCTCGAACGCGCGCGCGAGCGTCTCATCCGGCACGCGTCCCGACGAAATCGCCGAGAGAAGCGCGTCCGCCGCGCGTCTCGCGTCCCCGCCGCTCGCCGCCGCGAGCCGCGACGTCCCGCACACCTCTCTCGCCCGAACGAAACATCTCCACAGCCGCGCGTCCGCGCACGCGTCGTCCACACTCGGCGCCTGTTCGCCCAAAACCCGCGCGAGACCGCTCCGCGCGTGCGTTTTCCCTCGTCCCGTCTCTCGCGCGCGTCCTCGCGACTCGAGCGCCGCCGCGCCGCACCTCGCCAACGCCACCGTCGTCCACTCCGCGCACACCGTCGCCGAGTCGACGACATCGTCGGGAGTGTGATTATCGTCGGCGTCATCGCGCGCGTCGAGCGCGTCCTCGCACGCGCGCACGCGCGATTCGTAATTCGCGCCGTCACCGAAAAGTGTCGCGCGAAGTCGTCCCGACGCTCGCATGGCCACGTCGAACGACCAACGTCTCGAACGACGCGCGCGAGACGTCGAGCGTGATGTTCTCGACGTCGTCGTCGCCGCGCGCGCGTCGAACGAAGGATCGATCGCGCGCGTCGGCGCGTGCGGGGAATCGAATCGAATCCAACCGAAATCGGACATCGTCACGTCGCGTCGCGTCGCGTCGCGCGCCATGTCGCGCGAGTGGCGACGGGGGAGACTGTCGTTTAAGGAAAAATTTATCGATCCGTGCGTCGTGGACGGGGTTCTCGTTCGACAGTACGCGTCGGCGGAGGCGTTCGCGAAATCGACCGCGACATCGACGGCGGGACGACGAGACGACGACGACGACGACGACGACGATCGCGTCCCGGGGACGGGATTCACCGTGTGGGACGCGAGCGCGCTTTTGGGGAAATACGTCGGGCGCGAGGACGTGTGGGAACGGCTCACGGCGGGGAAGCGTCGAGACGGGACGCGCGCGCCGACGACGACGCTCGAGCTGGGCGCGGGGACGGGATTGGCGACGCTGCTCGTCGCGTCGAGCGAGATCGCGTCGAGGGAGGAGGGTGGATTAGTGTGCGTGATGACGGATCTTCCCGAGGTGGTGGCGCTCGCGCGTGCGAACGCTCGGGAGAATAAAGAGGAAAACGGCGGGCGCGTGCCGCGCCGGGTGCTCTTGGCGACGCGCGGGGTGCGATGGGGACGGGAGGAGGATGTGGAGGCGCTTCCGGAGGCGATACGGTGGCCGGACGTGGTTTTGGGGGCGGATTTGATGTACACGTCGGATGAGGGGGTGATACGGGCGTTGGCGAAGACGACGGGGATGTTGGTGCGGGATTCGGGACGCGTCGCCGTCTTCGCGGCGTGCAGGGAACATCGACCCGAGAGCATCGAACTCTTCGTCTCCATCGTGGAGACGGAAGGATTCACGGTGCGACGCGTGCCGGCGTCGACGGTGCACCCGGATTATCCCGCGAGCGACGATGAGTTCGAGATATTAGAGTGTTGGCGAAGGTGACGACTTGTATTTCTTATTACTCACACGCACCGTACGCGTGCCCCGTCGCCGCTAAAGAACCTCTAAGAAGGACGGCGATCTCGCCATGGTGCCCACCTTGGCGGTCGCCCTGACCACCGAGTACACTAAATACGCCGTCACGAAGATGCCCGCGGGCATGATGATGACGGCCCACTCGTACAACGCGTTCAGGAGAGCCGTGTGCACGACGCGACGGCACTCGAGCGGAACGCGAGTCTTCGTCCAACGCGGATTCGCGCGCGCCAACGTCGGGTGCACGACGCTCAGCGCGGCGCCGAGCGTCCACTCTACCTCTGCACCGTCGATGCGCTCGACGAAATCGATCCTGTCGTCCTTTTGATCGAACCCGAGTCCGACGTCCGCGTCGTCGCCGCCTCGACCCAAGAGCGCCTGCACGAGCGCGGCGTCGAAACATCGACCGTTGAGTCGATCGGACGGCGTGTTCGGATCCTTCCCGTCCACGGCTTTGACGAGTTTCGACCATTCGATCGCACACAATTTTTTACCGGCGACGGCGATCTCGTCGAGCGTCGCTCGAGGCATCGACGGGAGCGAACCGGACACGGCCACCGTCATGAAATTCGTGAGATGAAACAACAACGACATGCCGAGAAACCGATCGATGCGATCGAATTCTCGAGGCATGCGCAGCCTCACTCCTTGTTCGCGCTCTAAAGTCGCGATTTGTCGACGCAGACCGCGCACGCACTCGTCGTACGACCCCGTGCCGGTTAAACGCGCGCCTCGCACCTCGACGACGTGTCCCGGAAACGCGCACGCGTTCGTCGCTCGCCCGTCGTTCACCAACTCCTCGCGCCATCGCGTCTCCATGTGATTCGCCCCGTACCCCAAGAAGGATTCAACCTTGACAGAATCTCGCAGTTTCATCATCGATTTCGCCGTCACCGCCGCGCCACCACCCTCGGGCAACGCCACGTACTGCACGCTCCCGCCGCCGACGTCGATGGCGCCGACGGAACGCGCGAGAGGATTCTCCGAATCAGCCAATCGCGCGAACGGCGCCGCGTCCGTCGCCCCTCGACGCACGCGTCCAACCGCGGTGACGTCGACGTTGGATAAATAATTCGCCGCCAACCACGCGTAAAATCCCTCCTCGCTCCCATCCACCGTCCTAAAGTGTCCGTGCCCGTGCCGCAGCGTCGTCTCTCGAGTCATCACCTCTCGCACCTCTCTCCACAGCGCCTGCTGCTTCGCCGGCGTCAACACTCTAAACCCAGCCGTCGCCCACACGTACACGCTCGCCCGTTCCCTCGCCGCCGCGTCCGGCACGCGCTCGAGCGCGTCCCGCACCGCCGGCAGTAGCTCCTCTCGCACCCGTCCTCCCATTCGCGCCAACGGCATCTTCGTCTTCGTCTTCGTCCCCAGCGTGTCGATGCGAAACAGCGACGCATCCTTCCCATCGTCCTCCATCGTCGGTGTCACGCGAAACGCGTGCGCTCGACACCCCGTGCTCCCGGCGTCGACGAAGACGACGTACTCGGGCGCGCGCTCGCACGTCGTCGACCGTCCCTCGTGCGTCATCAGCGCCAACACCGTCGTCGCGAGCGCGCACAGCGCGAAAAACACGCTCGGCCGTCGCGTCCACGGCACGCTCGCCCGCGCCGTCGCCGCGCGCGACGACGACGGCGCGTTCCCATTCGACGCCGCCGATGAGAGATTAAGATGAGATGATTGATGATGAAGCGCCCCCACGCTCGCGCTCGTCCCGAGCGTCGTCTCCCCGACGTCCATGTGCGTCGCGCTCGTCGTCTTTCGCATGACGTCGGCGCGCGAGACGGCGCGACGCATGCGACGCGACGACGCGCGTCGACACAGAGTGACGCGCCGCGACGTTTTTTCAACATGAGTTTTGAAAAAATCCCGACGATCCGTCTCTCCGACGGCGTCTTCAAGAACGCCGAAGCGCTCCGGCGCGCGCGATACGGGTTCGTCTACCTCGACCCGTACCCGAGCGCGCTCTTGAGGGAGACGATGCGCGAGGCGTTCGCGCGCGCCGAGGAATTTTTTGCGAGAGACATCGATGAAAAGATGAAGTGCGCGACGAAGAGCGGGAGAGGATACACGCGCGAGGGCGCGGAGACGTTGGACGTGGAGTCGTCCACGAGCGGGGACGCCAAGGAGGGATTTTACGTCGGTCCAGACGGTGCGCCGTGGCCTGATGATTTCGACGAGTTTCGAGCCGCCGTCAAAGACTACTACGGCTACGCGCACGAAATCGCGAGGGCGTTGTTACCGACGTTTGCGTTCGCGTTGGGACTCCAGTATGATTACTTCGACGAAGATTTTGTTTTTTCGCACGCGTGCGTGCTGAGACTGTTGAGATACGCGCCGACGCCGTCGAAGGTCGACGAGGGAAAATTCGCGTGCGGCGCGCACACCGATTACGGTTTGTTTACCCTCTTGGCGACGGATTCCGTGCCCGGATTACAGGTGTTCGACTCCGAGACGAATGAATGGATTCCCGTGCGTCCGCCTCGCGAGGATATGTTCGTGCTCAACGTGGGCGATTTGATGCAGTTTTGGAGCGACGGCGCGTTTAAGTCGACGAAACACCGCGTCGTCATGGACGGTGATCGCGAGCGGTACTCGATGGCGTTCTTCGTCGAGCCGAATCACGCGTGCGTCATCACGCCCAACTCGCCGACGCGGGCCACGACTTTCGGCGAGTATCTCGCGGCAAAGTATCGAGAGACGTACGCGTAGAGAGACGCACGCGTCGAAGCGAAGAACGCGAAGAACGCGTGAAATAACACCCCCTGTACACGATGCGCGCTGTAATGATGCACTTACAAATCGAGAGTCACAACTATAAAGTATCCTCGAGCGTCTCGGCGCCGCGTTCGCTCTAGTACGCGGTTCGCACGCCGTATTGGGCAAGTTTTCTCGACAAGTACGCGTCTAAATCATCGAGGTTCTCCGGATACACGTCGATGAGATCTAGCTCGAACTCTTTGTAGAGTTTTTTCTTGTAATCTGTGCACGAATCGTAATCCGGTTGCCCCTCGAGTCCCCAAAACTCGATGTAAACGTTGCCCTTAGCGGTGAGGCAACAAAAATCTGGTGTCATGACTTTACCCTCCGCGAGATGCAACTCGAGCTCGTACGCGTGTGGCACGCGAGTGGAATACAAAAAGTTGTCGATCAACACCTCTCCGCGACTCCGAACGTAGTGTCCATCCCTGGTTTTATATTTCTGCGTCTTTCCGAGAATCGAGCACCTTCCGCACGCGCATCGACACTCCGACTCGACGCGTCGCTCGACAGCGTCATTCGTCGTTTGCATTTGCGTCGACGTCGGTGTTTGCGTCGGCGTCGCCTGCATCGGTGCCGAGAGTTCCGACAATGCTCTGCGAAGCGCTGGCTCTCGCAGCACGCGCTCTTCAAACTTCACGTACGGCACACCGCTCATCGCCGTGTGGTTCGACGCGCCGTTTCTCAGACCCACTTTCGTGCTCTCCCACCCCCCAGAATCGTACGGCGAACGTGCGATCCATCCCAGCGATTCGAGCACTCGATTAATCTTCTGAGCGTTGATCTTACTGTTGGACAATGCTACAGAAAAGTGTTCCGCGATGGCTGTCGCCGTTTTCACGCCGCCGCCGGCGCTCTTGAACTTGTAATCGTCGTCCCGACGCGGCGCGGGCGGTCGACCACCGCCGTCCGCGGACGCCGAGTCGCGCGCCCGTTTCAACTGGTTACAATCGTAACACCTCGCGTATCCCTTGGTGATCTTTTTGCAATCCACGCACGTCGTCGGCGCCATCGCTCGATCGATGATGTGTTCGATCTGAGATGATTTCAATCTGAGAAAACGCCGCGCGCGATCGACGTCCGGGACTCGCTCACCCCGGTACCGCTCGCGCACTTCTCGGACGCGTCCACGCGTCCACGCGTCGACGTCGCGCTCGAGAATCGCGACGTCGGCCGAGGACACCGCCGCGCGATCGTCCGTCACCCCGTGTGTCCCCCCCACGTGTTGAGTCATGAACGGTCGTTCGTGATGGGTGCCAACTTTTCCCTGGTCCCGCATCCATCCGACGGTCACCGACGCCGCGTCATCGCCGCTCGCGCGACGCGAGCGTCCGAAAGTGCGCGAGAAGGCGCGACGCCGATCGCGATCGACGTCGATCGCGATGCGCGTCGAGCCGGATGGCGAACGATGGGCGACGGACGAGACGGATGGCGAACCGGGCGCCGCCGCGGATGCGGTCGAAGACGCGCGCGGAGCGTCGCGCGCGATGTGGACGTGCGCGTACGCGGATTCGCGCGGATGCGCGGAGTGCTTTACACTGACACTGCCGTGCGCCGGTGCCGCCCGACGAGGTTGCGTGGAATGCCTCCGGTACGCGCGCGAGCGAACGGGCGCGGGGTGGGACGCCCGCGCGACGCGAGCAGCCGCGCGCGAAGGTCAGTTGGAGTGTTTAAAGTATCTGCACGAAAATGAGTGTCCGTGGGATGCGGGGGCGTGCGGTGAGGCCGCGCGTCGAGGTCATTTGGAATGCCTCAAGTACTTACATGAAAATGGGTGTCCTTGGGACGAGTGGGCGTACCGCCCGGTGGCGCAGGGGGGTCATCCAGGATGTCTCCGATATTTGCGTGAGAATGGGTGTCCGAGAGGCGAACGGATGGTTGATTCCACCGCGAGCCCCATTCAACGTGAGAGGAATACGAACGTTCATGGCGAAGCCTTCAGTCGTGCGGGTCAAAGACAGCGCCGGAGAGAGCAGGTCGTCGTTGATGACGACCAGAACCACAGACTCGCGACGGCGGGTAGAGTGTTCAAGCACAAAAATGTTGCAGCAGTGAAAGCAGCTGATACCAAGAGATACGATCGAGGGTCGGTGAAGAGTGAGCGGAGGGTTGCTCATTGGCCGTTACTGCAAGAGTACAAGGTGAGACACGTTGCTCGGGTCACATGTGAAGATAACAAGGATATTTCAAACGTGCATCAACCACGACGCCACCGCATGAAAGAGCTCTGCGCCATGTATAATTGTGAAGAGGTTCCGACGCGAGGCGATGGGAACTGTCAGTTCAGGGCGCTGAGTGTGGGAATTTACGAGAGGGAAGATCGCCACGCAGAGGTTCGAGCGAATATCGTGCAACACTTGCGAGAGAATTCGGAAAGATATTTTCAGTTTGTGGAAAGTGGTGAAGTCTTTGCAGATTACGTGAATAGAATATCCCAAGATGGGCAATGGGGAGACGAAATCACGCTGCGAGCGTTTGTTGAGTACTACTCTCGTGGCGTTCGTGTATTGAGCGATAATGAGCAGAACTCAGTCATCGATCATATCCGCGAAGGTCTACAGGGAGACGCCATCACGATCACACACTATGGTGAAGTACACTACAACGGCACTAAACCCATACACGCATAGTTGAATGAATGAATGAATGAAGTACATTTTCGTTACAAGAAGCTCGCGCTGCTCGCGCGTCGCGTGTTGCTGTGTGCGCGTGGTCGACTCGCGCGTCGTCGCGTCACGATTTCGGACGCCGCCACGAGGACTTTTTAATCTCGCCTCGGAGTCCGTCGGTGGCGAGCTCGTCGGCGATGTCGCTCGCATCGTCCTCGTCGTTGAGAGACGCGCCCACGTGATGACTGAGTTTGGACGGTTTCGCGAGATGGCGTTCCAATTTTTCGTCGGCTTGGGCGCGCATCTGCGCGCAAACGTCGAACATTCTCCACTCCTCGACGCGACTGCGGCGACAGGAGGATTCGAGAAACGCGAGCGTGACGGTGCCCACGCGCGCGCCGGCGTCTTTGAGGTGATCGAACACCTCGAGCGCATCGTCAACGCGGTCTTGGTGACAACAAACCTCGATGAGACACTCGTACATGGCGCGCGTGTCACCGATGTAATCCTTGCTTTCGTTCGTGGTGTGTTTGCGCGAGCGGGAAAAGGAGGAAAGCGCGGGCGCGTCGCGCCAGATGGATAACGCGCGATCGAGCTGTTCGCTCCTCGCGGTGGCGACGACGAGCGCGCACCGCGCCTCGGCGTCGATGATTTCTTCGTCGGCGGCGGTGTGCTTGGTTCCGGTGTCGAAGACGCCGATGGCGCGCGCAAGCAATAGTTCGGCTTCGTCGGGATCTGGACTCGTGGACGCCACGCTCAAAACGGTGACGAGAGACGACCGCGTCGCGACGTCGAGCTTGTGTCCAAGACGCGTGAGACGCGTGTACGCCTCCCACGCGCGATCGACGAAGCCCTCGCGCGAACACGAGACGACGAATTCCTTGAGCGTGTGCTCGCTCGGTTCCAACCCTCTCGAATCCATCATCGATAAGAACCGATACGCGCGCTCGACGTATCCTTCCAGACACAGCGCACGAACGATGGCCTCGATGGTCTCTTGTTCGAGCTGACCCTTGCGCCGGGCGATGTTCTTCACCTCCTCCAACATCTCTTCGATGCGCCCGGCAGATGAGATGACGCGCAGAAACGTATTCGAGCACCAGTCGTTCATCTTCACGTCTCTCTCCGTCATGTCTCGAAGCACCTCGTACGCGCGCGAGACGCCCTCCTCGGTGTCTTCAAAGTAACAACACGCCTGTAACGCGCATCCGTACGTCACCGTCGTGCGATTGACGTCATCCGTCTTCATTCGTTCGTACGTCTCAAACGCCGACGACGGACGATTTGCCTTGACCTGCGCGTCCATGAGCGAGGTGAACAAGAATTCGTTCGGTCGTATGCCGTCGTCGATGGCGGCATCGAACAATTTCTCCGCCTCGTCCACGCGGCTTCCCTTGTTGGACCGACCGAGCGCGACGATCAAACCCACGTACGTTCGAAGCGACGGCGGAATGCCGTTCACCAACATGTCCGAGTACATCTCCATCGCCTTGCCGTCCTCGCCGTTCGACGCGCACGCGTAGATGAGGGTGTTGTACGTGATGGTGTCCGGAAGACGGTGCTCGAGCTCGCGTCTCTCGCGTTCGCCACCCGACGACGCGTCTCGACGATAGGCGCGCATGTCCTCTTTAAACGCGCCGTACAATTCAAACGCGCTCTTGAAATCGCCAAAGTGCAAGTGTGTGGAGATCATGCCGTTTCGCACGCCCGTGGAGTGGCGCACGCTCGGTGGACTGTCGTTAACGACGTCTTTCATGCGCGCGAAGTGCTCTTTACCCTCCTTGGACGCCTCGAGCGCCGACGTCAACGCATACATCATGTACTCGTCCTTGTCGGCGTCCGTGCGCGATTTCATGATGTTTAACACCTCGATTGCGCGCGCGGGTCGTCCGCTTCGCGCACACAGCGTGATGAGGGCGCACCAGACTCGGGAATTGGGCGTTCTCGCCGCGCGACGCTCGTCCAAGGCGGCGTCATCGACGAGCGCGCGCACGAGCGATTCCGCGCGAGTCATGGCGACGTCGGCGGTGATTTGACCGAGAACGATTCCTCGCGCGTATGCGGAGAGCATCGATGACACCATATGGTCGTTTCCAGCCGGACCACACGCGCCCGATCGAATCGCCTCGTCGAATAACTGCTCCGACCACTCGACGTCGACGTCATCCGCCGCCGCGCCCGCCGCGAGCATGGCGCCGTACGTAATCTTCGTCGGTTCCAGATCCTTCGCGCGCTTAATCTCCTCCCACGCCGCGACGGCGCCCGTGAAATTTTTCTGTCGCGTCGACGCCGAGATGACGCCGTTGTACGATCGAATATTCGGCGCCACGTCGGGCGTCTTCTTCATGCGTTCGAGCGTCTCGAGCGCCCCCTCGTAATCGCCTCTCCCCGCGCACACGTCTATGTACGCGTTATACACCACGGTATCCACCTCTCCCACCGCGTTTGCCTCCTCGAACGCCTCTCGAGCGGCTTTCGCGTTCCCACATTTGCCCGCCGCGCTCACCAACGCACTGTACGCGAACCTATCCGGCGTCGCGTCGGCTTCGTCTCGTCTCAATCGAAACGCCTCGTGCGCCACCCGCCAATCCTTGGCGCGTCCGCACATGTAAATCACCGCGCAGTACAAATCATTCCCACGCTTGAAATCGTCTCGCGAGGCGTCGAACAGTCTCGCGTACGCCAACGCCGCGTCCATGCGTCTCTGCGAGACGCACGTCGCCAAGAACCCTTTATGCGACCCCGCGAGCGCGACAGCCATTCCCGGCGACACGAGCGTTCGTTCTCGACGTCTCTCCGTCGTGGACGGTGCGCCATCTTCCACATCATCTTCCACGACGCGCGCCACGCGACGCAACGCCCGAACCGCATCGTCCACGTCTCTCGCGCTCGCCGCCGCCGCGTGTCGTCGCCGCGCCTCCGCCTCGGCGTCCGCGTCCTCGTACCCCTCGCCCGTCGTCCCATCGCGTCTCCCACCACCGTCTCGCCGAGACGCGTTCTCATACATCCATGCGCGGTGTTCCCGTCGAGTGCGTCGGTACGACGACGTGACGTCGACGTCTCGGCTCTCGCCGCCGTCTCGCCGTCGGCGTCCCCGTCCCGAGGGAATCTTCCCGACGTCCCACGCCCGGTTCGACGACGACGACGACGACGACGCGTCATCCTCTCGATCGGGAACGACCGCGCGCGGTCTCGCGCGCGGTCTCGCGCGCGACGCGCTCGAGGCGGCGCGCGACGAGGGAGATTTCGTCGGCGGGCGCGCCGAGACGCCGCCAGCCGCCGCGCACGTCATCGCGCCTCTCTCTCGCGCGCGCGCGACGACCGAACGCCGAGGAGGTCGACGACGACGACGACGATGTCGTCGAGAATGCGGTCGCTCGCCGCGCGCGCGACGCGCGGAGACGGGGCGCGCGCGAACGCGTCGATGTGACGTCGAATGCGTCGCGTCAGACGACGCCTCGCGCGCGCGCGCCTCGCGCGCGAGAGACGCTCGAGCGAGAGAAACGCGAGAGGAGCTCGAGCGTGACGCGCGCGCGTCTCTCGCGCGTCGCGAACGGTCGAGGGCGCGTCGGCATTCGCGTTCGCGTTGGAATTCAATTCTCGCGGTGTCGTCGTCGTCGAGCGGTGCCCGCGACCGCGAGCGATGCCCGCGCGTCGAGCGTTTCGAGCGATGGACGGTGGACGCGCGTCGACGTCCGAGCGTCGGTCTCGGACGTTGGCGTCGCTCGCGTGTTGTTTCGGGGGAGGCGGCGGGACGCGTCTCGCGAAGACGCGCGGCGGCGACGCGTCGGACGGGGACGACGAGCGAGTCGCGATCGCGAGGGACGAGCGAGGAGCGGCGCGCGCGGATGGAGCGTCGATGAGGGATGGTTCGCGCGCGTCGACGCGGGAGCGGGATGGGGAACGGGACGCGAGCGAAAAGGAGCCGGGCGGCGACGGCGACGGCGGGGAATCGAGCGTGAGCGTCGATCGAGCGCTTCGCGTCGAACGGGCGAGCGCGTCGACGGCGGTCGCGGACGTGTCGTTGAGCGAAGGATTGGACGATGTCGCGACGCAGATTCGAGCGAGCGCGAAGATTTTGTCCAAGAGGAAGAAGGCGACGAAGGGCGAAGCGGATGACGTGCGCGAGGCGCTGGCGAAATCGTTCATCTTCGCCAATCTCGAGCGCGACGCCGTGGACGCGATGGTCAGGGAGATGTATTCGATCAACGTTCCGGCGGGAACGACGCTGACGGAGGAGGGACACTCGGGCGACGCCATGTATCTCGTGCAGTCGGGCGAATTTAGCGCGGTCCAGACGCGACTCGGGACGGAGATTACAATCCAGACGTTCGCAAAGGGTGACATGGTCGGAGAATTGGGTCTGTTGACGCGCACGAAGCGGATGATGACGGTGCGCGCGAACCAAAGGTCGCGCGTGTGGGTGTGCACGCGACAGACGTTTAAGAGTGAGATTAAACACAGCGTCGAGGAAACCGAGCTCACAAAGAACGTCTTTTTGGAAAACGCGCCCGTCATCGGCGATTTCCCGATCGAGACGAGAAAATCGATCGCATCCGTCATGGAATTCGTCCAGTTTGATCCGTTCACGAACGTCATGTGCGAAAACGACGCGTGTGACGGGAATTTTTACATTATAATCTCGGGTCGCGCCGACGTCTCGCGACTCGATCCGGATACGAGCGAAGAACGCACCGTGCATCATTTGTTTCGGTACGACTTTTTCGGCGAAGCCGAGATCCTCACGGGCATAAACGTCAGGAAATTCACCGTACGCAGCGTCGAGGACGCGCTGACGTGTTATCGCATCGGCGGAGAGGATTTCGAGGCGCTTGTCGCGCCGATGGGGGATAAATTACTCGCCGAAAAGTCGCGAGAGATCATTCGCGAACGCATGCATCGATTGAAGGGCGGCGAATCGTGGCGCAGGGCAAATATTCGGTTATTGGGCTGCGCGCGCGTGGGCGATAAACAGGTCAACATCTCCACGACCGGCAAGGTGAACCCTCGAACGTTTGAGACGTTGCGAAACGGACGAATGGCCGACGTGGAACTCGTCGAAAAAGAATTGCTCGGCGGAGGCACCGGTGGACAAGTGTATCGAGTCTTACAGACCGGAGCGATGTCTCGCATGTTTGCGCTCAAACGCACGCGTAAGTTGGCCGTCATGGAGAATTCATCGCACATTTTCCACGAAAAGGAAGTCACGAGCGAAATCAGCCACTTTTCGTTGATGTGCCAACACGCCTGTTTCCAAGACAATCACCATCTCTACATGCTCTTCGATATCATGGACGGGTGCGACTTGATGGACATGTTCGCGAATATGGCGCGAGCAAAAGTGATACCCGTGGAGATAGACGGAGTGATGCAAAACGTGCGAATGCAGATGGGTCTCAGCGAGGACGTCGCGCGATACTACGTCGCCATGATCATTCTCGCGTTTGAGTATCTGCACAGTAACCAAATCATCTACAGAGACTTGAAGCCAGAGAACGTGTTGGTCGCTAGGGACGGACGGTGCAAACTCGGTGATTTTGGATACTCGAGGAAACTCGAGGTCGGCGAGAAGGCGTTCACGTTTTGCGGCACGCCGGGGTACGTGGCGCCGGAAATCGTTCTCTCGAAAGGGTACGGCTACGCCGTCGACTGGTGGGCTTTGGGCGTGCTGACGTTTGTCATCATCACGAGTCAGCAACCGTTTTGCTTTACCAAGGATCCTTTGAACAAGGAAGATCCCTTGGTGGTGATGCGTCGCATCGTCGACATGTCCTTCGCCGTCGAGTATCCGCCGTACGCCTCAGAGACGGCGTGCCACTTCATCTCGCAGCTCTTGCGTCGAGAGGCATCGAAACGATTGGGAAACACCGCGGGTGGCGTGAGTGAATTGAAGAATCATCCATGGTTTGCGGATTTCGATTGGTCGCTGCTCGAAAGCGGCGAGTACAAGCCTAAACCTTTGGCGCTCACGCCGCAATTCATGGAGTTGCAGCGCGAGCGTTTGGCGTCGTTGAAGCGAGAATCGCTCCTCGCGACGGAGATGGATTCGTCGAGAAAGATGACGGACGTGTCGATGACTCGAGCGAACGAAGTGTTTAAGAACTTTTAGGTGGACGCCATTGGAGTCTGTGTGAACATCGAATACGTGCGCCGCGAATATACGATGACGACTCGAAAATACTCGGCTCCGAACTGATGTACTAGTATTGAATCGTGATGGCGTTCTGTCTAATCGCGCGCGTAGTGGTAGGGTAGCATAAAAATGAACATCGTTTACAAGAGTTCAGCCGCAGCACGGATCCACGCATCGACATATTCTTCATCATCTTCATATTCGAGACCAAGGCTCGTAGAGTCGTATGCGAGCTTCAGTTCCTTAGCTATGCATATATACGCATTCTCGGGCAACGATTCCGTGTGCGCATCGATGAGTCCAAGAACCGTCTGAAGACGCTCCCGCGTGTTGACCGCCGCTGTATTCAGCGCTTTGAGTACCACACCTTTTACAACGTCGTCGTGGAACGTACTCTCGCCGAATTCTCCCTCTCCCCAACCGGTCGGGGCGAAGTATATTTGCGGTCGGTGACGCTTACCGGTTTTTTTCGCGTAACGACGAGTCCAGTCCCTCGCCGTGCGCTCAAACATCTCTCTTTGATTCACGTACTGCGCGGCGACCACGGTATCGTGCGGTGATTCATCCGGCGCGACGTCTCCCAAGAGCGCGAACGCGCAGAGAAGCATCTTGGGCAGCGTCAAGGCCCCGGACCATTCCGTCGTGAACAAGCACGTCGAGCCGTTCGTGGAGGACACGTTCGGGTGCCAAACTTTCGTCAAAAAAGTCACACGCGGTGGAACCACCCAATACATCTCCGGAAGCTGTATGTTCACCTCGAACGCGCCTCCCTCGTACGGGGTGCCGATCGGCCCGGGAAAAGTACCGCGCCACGACGACAAATCGCACGGTTTCCACGGTTCGAGCGTGAATCCCTCCGGTAACGAGTCGTCCACGCGTCGAAGTTCGCGAAAAATTCGTGTCGACGTCTCCGGGTCCCAGTGTCCGACCGTCATCGCGCGTCGTCGTCGCGTCCGCGCGTCGATGAGTGATGACGAAATATCTCACCAATCGGGTGAAAAAAGGTGAAAAAAGGTGCCGAGGATGTGACGATCGATCTTCCGCGTCCGAGATTGACACACGTCGGCGCGTCATGGGCTCGGAACATGTCGTGCGCCGCGTGCGAAGATGTGAGGATTCGGGAGACGCGCGCGATGTTATCGCGGTCTTGACGATCTCGCAGTACCGCGACGACGTGGATGTGCAGGCGGAGTGTTTGAGGGTTCTCGGAAACGTGTGCGCTCATGCCATCGAGAATGGACGCCTCGTCGGACTGATGAGCGGTGCGATCCAGGCCGTGGTGGACGCCATGAGGCGTCACGGAGGAAGCGAGGATGTCCAGGAGCACGGGTGCGAGGCGCTTGGAGTCATGTGCTATGATGATGCCGAGAACAGACGCCTCGCCGGACGAAGCGGTGCGATCGAGGCCGCGGTGGACGCCATGACGCATCACGGGGAAAACGAGAATGTCCAGGGGTCCGGGTGCGGGGCGCTTATGATCATGTGCTCTGGCAACGACGAGAACGGACGCCTCGCCGGGCGGCATGGTGCGATCGAGGCCGTCGTGGACGCCATGAAGCATCACGGAGAAAACGAGAAAGTCCAGGAGAACGGGTGCGGGGCGCTTATGATCATGTGCTCTGGCAAGGACGAGAACAAACGCCTCGCCGGGCGGTACGGTGCGATCGAGGCCGTCGTGGACGCCATGAGGGGTTACGGAGGAAACGAGAAAGTCCAGGAGAA